>CM068545.1:1089197-1211697 GCA_035048495.1 Euptelea pleiosperma
AAAACAACAAACCACTTCGCCTAATTCTTTTGAGTCCCAGCCCGATTTTTCCCACTCACCAATTACGTTACGACCACTGAACAAACTTGGTTGACGAACATGGTTTATGCGCCGCTAATGTAGCGGCTTTTCAAGCATTTGACAAACTCACACCATCCATTTCAAATGGGATTTGTCCCGTGGACACACGAGCAATCCAACCCGTAGGATTCCTTTTCCTCTTCCCATTCTCACTTCTGTAGGTTCCCGGTAATAGGGAGATCTGCGAGAACTCTTACCCATATGTTACCATTTCTCAAAATTGTCCGCTCGTAGCACGATGGAATTGTCCGATTGTAGCCCGACGCGCTACTTCAATGGCTCGATATGAAAGATGACCAGCTCTACAACTTTGAGTGCCATATCTTCCAAAACCAAGTTGTGTACCGTCCGGTTCGCGACCCCTACTACATCTGCCTTTACGATATTTACTATATTTCGTACGTTTCGGATTAGCACGTCCCTTATTTTTTTGACTGTATGAGATCCGTACTTTGACACCTGAGATTCCGTAACGAGTAGATACTTCCGCAGGAGCATAATCGATTTTCTGGTTAAATACATTACGAGATGTTTTTCTATACTTTCCGCATTCAGTTCTAGCTATTTCTGCACCTTCTGATCGACCTGAACAACAAATACGGATCCCCTCCACCCCTTTTGGCATTACTAATGGAATATCCTTCACTATTTGACTAAAAATGGAACGAAATGATCTTGTTTTGTTCCTCGGTTGAAAAGAGATGTCTTGAGCAATCGGAGAAGCACTTTGATAAATAGATTTGATCTTAACCGACTCAATTAAGGTATTAGTGTTTGTTCTATTAGACAACAAAGATCGCATTTTTTCACTTCGTTCAAATAAGAGTTGTACCCGTACAGAATTCTTCTGTTTCTCAGTATGATCTCTATCATCATCTCTATTCCTTTTATCCATTCTCCTATACCACCTAGGTCTATAAATTTCTCTATCAATTCCATGACCTTCTCCTTACCCATGAGGTTCCAACATTTGATCCTTAATTGACCTAGGAGTTGTTCTCGGGCATCCTCAATAAAAAGGTTATTATACACCCCAACCCCATCCCTTGGAAAGAAAAAGGTAGCACCGAAGAAAGGAAAGAGCGAGATGGTGGTTTTTGTTGTTCCCGCGAAGCGAAGATCATTCGCTTGGCGAATGAAGTGGGTCAACCTCTTTTTGGCTTCGGCTAAACACTTTTTCTCACTGGTCGAGCTTTCTACAAAAAAAGCAATGCGAGAACGTATTCTCTTATCTAAGCTTCTTCCCTGTTCATTCGCTCCCCCCATCGTAGATGGTTCAGCCACGCCCGGTTCCACGAAATGATTGAGAACTACGACGGGGTCGAAATGCATTTTGTTCTTTGTATTCAATAAGTATTGCATGACCGAATAATTCAAGGAGGGGCGCATTGCAGGGAGGGTCCTTTTAAGTTGATGACTCATCGGGCCGTCGGAGCGGGACTTCTTGGGGAAAAAGAACTAGAATAACTTAGTTTTTTTGGAGGAGTCGTCATTTTCTATCAAGAACGCTATGTCATTTACAACCCCGGCGTATTTCGGATGCTTGAAGGCCCCGCTGACCCGAAGTGATTTAGAAAGATTCTTCTTTCTCGATGGTGATCAGTCATGGTATCCATAGCGTTGCTTCTTTTTCTGCCAAATCCTGATTTTGTTTTGCTTCTCCCGGTCGTCGAGCCTGATCAACTTGACTCTTTTCCCTGCCCCCCGGCCTCTCACTTCGTTTCGTTCTTCTTCTGTACCGTCGCTTGAATGAAGACACCCGATCAGCCTGACTTTCCCAAATGCCCACCACCGGCCCTTCTCCTTTCCGGGTCTGGATTTGTCATGTCGTTTCAGTTGTCGTGGGCGACGGGGAAGAAAGAAATGAATGAAAGTTCTTTTGGGAAAATGTAGAATAATACACCTACCGAGACAAAAGCCAAAGGTTAGTCTCGTAGGTGGACGTATCGAACCGAAATAAGATCTTAGATTGACATCTTGATACACTGATTTACCATAATAATAAATAGAGTCAATGGTGACTCCGTCATGGGAAGAGCCGCTTCTTTCTTGCTTGATAGGGGGGGCTTCCATTCACCAGCGCAGACTACAAGTGCTCTCCGAACCGTGCTGGATAGTCACCCATCACCCATCCGAAGAAGCACTCATTGATGCAGGGGAAAAGACAAGAGAATCGATGGAAGGAGTTCGGGCGGATTCAGTTGCGTATCCATCAAGTCCAGTTCATATGTAGTAGATAAAGATCAAAGGGCTGCCCTTACCTTACCTCTGCTTTTGTTTATAAAATTGGTGCTTCAACGGTCACTAATGCGTTCTTCGTTGATGCTTCCTCCTCTACTGCTACTGGTAGTGGTGCTTTAATAGCTTGATCTGGAACCAACCTATGGTACTGTCTATGCCCATCATGCTATTAGGTTAACAACCGGCTATGGAGCTTGTTATGTTCCTGCCCCTGCTCTCTCTGCTGACTCTACTACGGGCGTCCCCTCCGAGGGTCTATCTGCTACTTAGTCAACAGGCTCTGGTCCCAGATCAACAAGGTCATCTACCGGAACTGCGCCTGGATATGCGTACAAAGGAATGCTGGCACTGGAAAGGAATTGGACTATATGATGGTGGGACAGGCTTCCCCCTATCCACGCCGGTCCATCCACACTTCTACTGGGGATATTAGGTATATCGGAACAGGGAAAGATACTGGACGGAGTTGTGCTTTTCCCACCTTGGCCAGGAAGAGATGTGAGACGAGGTTCTTTAACCATTACTTCTGTTGCTGGGTCAAGATCAGGTGGTAGCTTATTTGTTGTTGCTGGTGCTGCTGGAGGATCTGGGACTAGGTACAGATCTGGGTCTCGCTTACGAACATCAAAATCTTTCGATCCCAAACATCAAAATATAGATCACTAGCATTCGGCTCTTCCTAACGATCACGAAAGACAGAACCCCGATCACTAGCACTAGGATCCCTACTTTCACTAAATTCTGGATCTTCCTCCCAATAACGAAGATCATAATCTCTATTACGAGCATCTGTAACTACATAGCATAAGAATCTCACTATCGATCTGTAGTTGGCCAGCAGCATAGGCTAGGCACCATAGAACATGCCACAGTGCATGCCATAGCGATGATGACCACCATAGTAGTTTATAGGCATATGAGTGTTAGCCACCTTTTCCAAAGAATTTCCAAGTCTTCCTACTTGTTGACCAATTCCTGTGTGCTTCCCCACAACCCATGAGTGCTATCAGCTGACAGAAGGAAGAGAGTGACCTTATCATCAAATTTGGTGTCTGCCTCCGCACATGCTGTCACTATAGAATGGGGTAGTAATTTAGTTGTAGTTCCCTGCGTATCTAGTTCCATTCATAAGTCAGCGATTTGGATTGGTCCGCCTATATCGATATTCAATTTCTTAAGCCATTGTATTGCCCAACCAGCTACTGAGATAGACTACCATAGAGAGAGGATCGGCTATGGCTCTATGATGCTGTTCGGCAATCAATCAATAGGTGGTATATCAATTTATGACTGCTGGTCCGGGCAGCTACCTTTCCTTTGACTGGTGAATCAAGCTTTCTGCTAATCGAGATCCTCCTTGGACAGAAGAGTAAAGCTACCTACTTCCTGATCTGGGTCTTGTGCCTCCTTCGGCAGTGGAGTGGGTTTCAATGATGAAGAATTGGTGGTTCATTACTGGAAGTGGTTGAACGCTTTGGTGAGTTAGGTGGTTCTATGCGATACGAGGGTTCAGGTGTTGCTTCATTCAAAGGTGAAGTGGCGTTTCTGATCCGGAGCATGAGCCTGAGATTGAAGCGCCCAGGTCTTAATTTGTCCGAGAAGCGAAAACTCCTCCCGAACTGAACCAATGTGCGGCCCCCTGCTAGGCAGTGCAGCATAAACAACCTTAGGTCATTGTGATGGGGCTGAGAGGTCTCTCCCCCCCTTCCCCACTAATTCAATCATTCACTAGGAGGCCAGAGGGAAGGGCTTCAACTCGACCGACTCGATCGCCTCGACCTGGCTTTTAAGGTGTGCCGCAGATGACTCGAGGACTCGATTGATCACTCGCCCTTCAAACAAATGTGAATCACCCGCCGGCTGGGAACTTCTTATTCCCAACCCACCCAGGCCTTCACTTATGGGAGCCCACCCTCGCCGGGTCGGGAAAAGCTAGATTTGCATCTGGAAATGCTCTATATTGGAGCCATACCTCCCCCTACGCACCAGAATTTAGACGAGCGGACAGAATCGTGGAACCAAAGAAATGAGTACTCTAATGCCTGCCACATGAGAAGGATTGGTTGCTTAGATGAGCATGCCCAACCTACCAAGTTGAGGGGTTGGAAAAAGCTAGCAATATTAAGCGTTTTCTGAACGCAAGTTAGAAACCTCTATCTCAAGCTTCTGGGAGCAATATATTTATGGCAATCAAAGGAGCTTTAGCCCGAGGGTTAAAACTCCCAATCTTGAAAGCGGATTCAAAACCCTAGCTGTATGGTCTACCCCACGCAGCAGTAGGATCTACCCCTTTTTTCTTTCTATTCCTTATTCCTCCAGTCTTCTTTTCTCCGAAAACTCTCTCTGGTCGACGACAGAGGTGTATCCCTCTCACTGGTAAAGCCTTTCCGTAACGCCTTCTATCTAGGACTTTCACCGGCCATGGAATGGGAGGTTTCATTCCATTTTTCAACAGATCAGACGTTCATTTTAAAGTGAAGGATCAGAACGATGCAAAGAAGTATACACAGGTGGAGAGGCGAAACAATGACCCATTACTAGACTTTCATTTTCATCCCGAAAGCGAGCGGAATGGGCTATGGAGAACCATCCTAAGATCCAGAAAATGCTGGGAAGAGCCGGGACGAGGATCGGGAGAAGAGACGGGAATGAGGTTTCATAGTAAATACATTATCACAATGCCCTGGTAGCGTATTTAGGGAGTGGGCAACGAACGGAGGGGCTGCTAGATGAGAATTGGATTCCGGAGATCGATCGGCTTGTAAACCAGAGATTCGTGATCAGAACGAATAGAGGAAGAGAAAGGAGACCGAATCGCTAAATGAGCCCTAATTCAAACAATCTCAGTTGGAATCGCTAATGAGAAAGCTGAACCACATAAGAGATTTGTTGGAATGGGAGCTTATTACTGGGACTGATAAAACCTAGAATCGAGGAAATAGCTCGTAGGTTAGTAATACTTTGCCAGTATGGTTGATTGACCGGGAGCCGACTTCAACCAAAGAACTCCTGAGCTCTGACACTCCAGATTATGACCTGGACGTGTAAATGCGAGTCGAGAAGCTCCCCTAGCCGTATGTGTGGGACTACCCCCTCCCATTAATCGCACGTATGGTTTCCCCAGTAAAGATGCTTTCCCGTCCTTTGCTCCCACCATGCCCTCTGTCTGCGTTGGCTCTTGACTATAAAAGAGAGATCCGTGATAAACAAAAGGGGGAGGAGGTTGGCTCGAGATAAGAAATCCCGCTTTTGAACCTTGCAAATCAACCCCTTAGGGCTTCTTATTCCCCGGGAGTTTTCATTTGAGTTTTATACAGCCCCTCCCTTCGGTCGGGAATGGGTCAGTGTTTCTCTGGGTCCCTCCCCTCCTTTCTTCTAATTACTGCCTTTCCTCCCTAAAATCCAGAAATAAATGACTAACTTCCTTCCATATACTTCGGATACTGCATCAAGGATAAAACACCTTGTTTCAGATATTTATTTCAGTCGGAAACCCTCGTCTTTGATTCAATTGCCCATTCCTCTCAATTCGCGCACCTCATCTTCCCGCCTAATCTTTAAAGAAGAACCCAATCCTCCCAGCACCCAATTAGGAAATTATTGAAGTCCCCAGCGGCGGATAAACGGAATATGCGCCTCCGTCAGTAGAACTTTGATTATAAAAAAGAGATAATTGAGGAGTCTACCCAGCGGAGGCATCTCTATTCTTTTTCCACTAGTGAGCGCGTGCCTGGGATCGAACTGCAACTGATTTATGACGCCTACCCATTCAACTTTAGATTTGATCTAAACCTTCAGCGGAAACGCATACACCCGGTGAAATGGACAAGCGATTTTATTCCCACCCAACCCCTTAGTAGACACCTTCTTTGTTCGGAGTGAAAAGAAGGGGGGTGTAGCCGCCTACAGGATTCCCTCTTCCCAGTTGAGAGATAAGGCTACAGAGGGAAATAGTGTAATAAATGCAGGGGCATTGATTGCCACATGCATACGACTTGATATGCATTGGGATACAACTGATAGAACGCTTCTCGATTGGCCCGTGTAGAGATAGATGCTTCCAACTCTTAGATGCGGATGCGGATGCGGCGGATAGATGGTACTGGGCATAGAAGGAACATGGCACATCTTCTTCTCCACCGCTTTCGCCCACTCATTTCATGGATTGACCGATTAACTAACCACAATGTCTAGGAAATAGCAACCTGAAACGATTTTGTTGATTCGCATGCATAGATTGACTGGTTTCATGCTCCTCTGGTTGTGCTGGCTGTTCATGGCGCTACCGATATCTCTTGCTCTTGCCTCCCCCACCTTGAATTTCTCTCATTTGTCGGGTGCTTTATTCTGAACTGCATGTCGATCCTTATCGAACCAAGACCTAGCGGCCCACCTATCTAATCTATTTTCTATGCGGACGGCTATTCATTTCCTCACTCAAAAACTAGTGACTCTTCTTTCTGTTTAACCACCGGAATCACTTCTTTTCAGGATCCAGAACTCTCCACCCTGGATCAGACTTCATTCCTTCTTAGCGTGCCTTCAGCGTACACTATTATGACGTATTACCAATTCAAGGAAGGTGCGCAAGCACCTACCCCTTCTTGCCCAATCTAGAAGGATGTGGCAAAAAGGAGTTGGCCATGTACGAGCCACTCAGCTTCACTAATGATTGGGTCGAGTCGCCCCCACTTTTGCCCCACCCACCCCCTATTCCTCTCTCTCCGCCATGGGGGCGAACATCCATTTCCCTCAAATGGAACAAACTCAATCCATTCATTCCTCTGGCTCCTCCCCAAGCCACCAAGCCTTTCAATCCAGTGGCTAGTGGTATCAGAAGTTACTATTTTTGGGACCTCCTCAATCTGTTTTTCCTGGCCAACCGAGCCGAGGAAGGGAACGGATAGGCCGGGTAGGGAGATGGTCCCAGGCAAAGGCTCTTTCTCTTGGGCCAACTGAGCCAGGGACTCTAAGTAGTGAGATTCTGAGGTAGAGGCCCAGGCAGGAAGTTGGAGAGAGGGGACGCCCGCGATTAAGGAGACACTCAAAAGGAAGCAAGTGAGCCATCACAGGTTCGTATTAGGTCATTCAATGATAGGGTCGGGCCGGTGGAGTGCTGGTCCCCCTCACGATGAATAAGCCCCTTGTTAGCCCCTATCAGCTTGCTCCGCTCGGCTCAGCATCTGCAGGGAAATAAACAGCCGAAACACGATTGAAAGTGAGATGGATTGGCACTCCTAAAGAATTCTTCCTTCCTACTGGAAAGCTAAAGACCCAATAATGGAGGTTTCGATTCGAAGGGAATAAGAGTTCATAAAAGGGGGGTTAATAGGATCGAACCCCACCAACTATTTCTCCCTTTCCTGGCCATCAATCAAAGCATTCCAATCCACCTGGCACCGACTAATCCCATTCTAGCAGGGAAGAACCTCCATCCGGAGAAACTGCATCCAAAATGGGTAGATCCGATCTATCTTATTCCTCCAAGCTTTCCTCTGAGGAAGGGGAAACCCAAGTGATATTCGCTCAAAAGTGCTTATTTTAAGCAATTATCCTTTTAGCGTTATTGCATTCTCCTACGTAAAATACTCTATTTACCTACTTTTCTACGTAAGAGTCTCTTCTGTTGCATAGAACACACTTTTCTGGACGAAATGGTATATTTGCATGCATTAAACACATTTTCAAAAGTCTAAATATTAAGCCGTTCTGATTAAAGTCTCATTACGCGCTTCTTCTGTCGCAGGAAACCCCGATGGGACAATTCTCGAGAATGCGGGCCCACAACCAACCTCCAGAACCTATAATCACAGCTCATGAGCCAGTAGGCTGAGGATAAGAAAATGTAGACCAAGAGCGGGAAAAGCTAGAGAGTCGGAAGAGCCTGGGAAAAGACCAAGAGAGAGAAAGAATCAAGCCCCAAGAGAAGAGAATAAAGGCATTAAAGCTTGACCAACTAACACAAGTCAAAGAATTGCTTAGTTGGTGAAGCATGAAGAAGACCAAGTCAAAGAGCAGGGTTCAAGACCCTCTACTAGCATTTTCTCTTTTTCTCTCTCTCCTCTCTCTAAATCCTCACTTTCTCTCTAATCTCAATATCCACCACCAGATCCTCTCTCCTTTCGAAATCACTCGATCTTACGGCCTACCTTGGCCGATCTCCACTGTCCGATGATCCGTTCGATCATCTCCATCCACTTCTACCATCCGATCGCCATCACATCGTCCGATCTTGAAATCAAATGATCCTCAGGAAGGATGATTCGATCCAATGGCAAGGAAAATCACCATTCTTCTGGCCCATTATTTTACTGGTCTACGAGCTAGCCAGTGGCCAACTCACTCTGGGCCCATAATTTTAGGCATCATCCCTTTGACTTCCCGGCCAAAACCATCCGATGGCCTAGGCGTGGACCACTGGGAAGATCATTCCTACAGAAGGGGGAGATCGACGGTGATGATCCCACTAGAGAACCAACTCATATTTTAAAGAAAGAAATCCTATTTTAAACATGTTCTCTTTAAAAAAAAAAAAAAAAAAAAAAAAAAAAAGGAAAGGTCTTCTTTTAGATAAATTTAATCGAAAAGGTTAGGGGCTTGATCGAGGGCTGGACCAAACCCTAATGGTTCACATGATGAGCGCCCCACGTTTTGATAAGGGGAGTTTCCAAATATATAAAAAAAAAAAAAAAAAAAAAAAAAAAGAGGAACGTGGGTTTCTAATTTAGAAACCCACGGGTTCTAGAGAGGGGAGGGATAAAAACTGGGGACCACCCCCCAGCTCTGGTGTCGTTTTTAGAACCTCACACCGACCCCCATTTGCTCGGCCCATTGGAGACGTTCTCCTCTCTCCCTCAAGCTCTGCAAAAATCGGCAAAACCGTTCTCAAAAAAAAAAAAAAAAAAAAAAAAAAGAAAAAAACCAGAAAAAAAGAAGAGAGAAGAGGAGGAGAAGGAGAGTCCCCTTCTTGGTTCCCTACTGCTGGAGCATCGCCCACCCAACCTACAGTCTAACCCTCTCCACCATTGGATGAGTGTTGCTCCCCTCAACCACCGTGCATCGTTTTTTTTTCCACTACCGGAGTTGCAAAGAACCAAGGTCTGCTGCACATTTCCTCCGCTCCTAGCGCTTCTCACGAACCCCCCCTCAAGCTGCAACACCTCCTAGCAGCAAGCCGTTAAGGTCTGTGCTTCCCTTACGGAATCACCATTGTTGCCGGAGTTGAACATCTGCAACTCCGGCCAACTGGTTTCCTTCATCTCCATTGCTTTAACCACAGCCACTTCACCTTCTTCAAGAGCATCTCCACCAACCTTTCCTCTCCCACCTTGCTGCTCAAAAACAGCAAGGCTGCACAACGGTGTAGCCGGAGTGAACTTCCATCACCGGAGTTGCAGACCTGCAACTCCGGTCAGCCTCTCCTTCATCTTCGTTGAAGCCTCTTTATTCCGCCTCAAGCCATTAACCACCTCTTCTTCTCCCCACGTTTTTTTCTCCTCCAATCCCTGCACTTAGCCATCTCCAAGCTTCCATCCTCCATCGATCCACGCTGCCCCCTTCAACAGCCAGCCACCGTCACCCTCCTCCTCTTCTTCACCATTCCACAGTCAAAAAAAAAAAAGAAAAAAAAAAAAGAAAGGAACAACAGAGAAAAGGAGAAGAAGAAAGAGGGAAGATCCCTCTCTTCTTGCTACCCCTATCCTACCTCACCTTCACGGGCCTCAAGACCGTGAGAACCCCCATGGTTCTTCTCCACTACCTCCACCAGCATCAAGAACGCCCCTACCTTGCTGCTTGACCGGCAAGTCCAGCATCGTGGGTTCTTCTCAAGCCACCATCCTTCTCTTCCATTACCGCCTGCTCATTCTCAAGGAGGAACAGCCACCAAAGGCCGCCAGTCACCTCCCCCGGGTCTCTCTTCGTCCACGCACAGCAACGTGGAGAGAGCTCTCCAAGCGCAGCCACCACATCCATCTCAAGGCTAAAGAAAGGTAGTTCACTCTCTACAAATTCCTCTATAGCACTTTCTCTCTCTAGGTTCTCTTTCTAGAATCACTTTTACCATCCTTTTCTCTCTAAATCATCCTTTTCTCTCTCTAGGATTCTCTCTCTTTCTCTATCTTTTCTCTCTCTCTCTCTAGATCTAAATGTTTTAGTTTATTTTAAGTAGATTTAAATTTCAATAAATGTAATAGATTGCTTCATTATTAATGAAAAGTTTGGTTTTGTTAATTTTCAATTACTTGATCTTTGTCATTATTTTGTGTTAGCAGTAGCAGTGTATCTCTCTCTACAATCATCAAATCAAGTTTTAAAAAAAATCACCAACATATGTTTTAAATCGATCACCATTCTCTCCTCTCCATATTTCTCAGTAGCAGTTTCTGTGAAAAATACGTCATTTTATGTTCTTATTTGCGCTAATCCGACTAATCCCGAGTGCGGATCGACATCCGACACAAGCCACTGTACAACCCTGTGATTTTTGCAGGATTTGAGTGAAAAAGAATCGGATAATTACAAATATTGTTGAGATCTAGGATTTCCGTAACCAACGACGCGGAAAAACCCGACTTTCACCAAGCAACGACCAGCTCATTCACCATAATTTGGTTGGGGCACGGCGGGTATTGAACATCTAAGTGCGAGCCAACCTCTGCTAGTGATCCCTCTTTCCCAGGAACCAATGGTTACGAATCGGCATTGAACTAACAAAAGAACCCCTAACTACACGAAATGAAATAAGAAGCGGAATCATCGAATGCATCTAACAGTGAAAGGTAGGGTTGGGTTCCCATTTCAATCCCCTTCACCACCGGGTAGTGACCCAAGAACGAGTCATTCCAGGTCCCCTTCCACTCATTCTCTTTGTTCCAATCCTAGCGATGGCAGGTAAGAACCTCCCAACTCTGGTTCTCCCGGTCCATTGCTATCCACTCCACAGGACCCAGTAGTGGAGGGAACAGGCGAAAGGGAAGGAAGTGAGGCTGAACCAAGTGGCTGGAAGCAACCGTACGGAAGTTCGAACCTAGAATGCGATTCATCGTCTCCATTGAGTGTTCCTGTGCTAAGCGTTGGAAGCGAGTGAGCAGCATCTGAACAACCAAAATCGGAGGCCCGCCCAGCTATGCATCTAAATCTTTTTGGTCAAGGTCTCCCTATCCATCTATCTTTCCAAGTCCTTATTCCGATGTTTGTCGCTCCGTGAAAGTAGGTTTTTTTCCACGTCGTTGGTTATGGAAACCCTAGAATCAACAAGATTTGTAATTTATCCAAGATTTCCTGCAAAATTCAGAGATTCTAGCATAGGGATTCATGTCGGATGTTGATCCTCACTCGAAATTAGGGAATGTGCAGTAAAGAACATAAAATGACTTTTTTTTTTTTTTGCCAAATCAACTAAACTTTTATTCAATCATAGTGCTTACAAACTATTTTTGTCGAAATTACTAAAAACATGACTGTAAAGCATGAAAATTCTATAGAAATGTGGAGATAGAAATAAGAACTAGAGAGAGAAAGTGCTATAGAGAGAAGAAGAGAGCTAATCCTAGAGAGAGAAAGAAGACTAAAGAGAGAAGAGTTAAAGAGTAGAGATTCTGACCATGGGAGAGATCCAACCATGGTGTACATACATGGTAGCACTCTTGGAGTAGTGCTCAATCACGGTGGATGAGTGCGTGGTGGCTGGCGGTGGTGTTTGGACACTAGTTGCTAGTGCTTGGCGGCTTGGAGATGTCGTGGGCAGCAACCAGTGAGTTTCACACCTACAACATCCCGTGAAGGAGAAGAAGAGGGCGGTAGTGAAGCAAGGTACTATGGATGGTGTGCAGCAGCAAGGTAAAGCGACACTGTTGGAGATCGTTGCAAGTAACAGCAGGTGCTGCTTTGGAGAGGAGCGGTAATGGTGCAGGTATGTTCCTCCCTTCTCTTTTCTCCTTCCCTTCCATTTTCTTTTCTTCTTTTTCTTCTTTTCTTCTCTCTTTTTTTTTCTTTGATCTTCTTTTTTGGAGAGGACCAGTGTAGAAAGCGGCTGGGATTGGAGATGGTAGGCGGATGAAGAGGAGTTGGGAGGATGAGGGTAGCGCCTGCAAGTCGGGAGAGTTGCTGGCCAAACCGGCAACTGCCAGAGTTGCAGGTCTAGCAAACGGTTCCGGTGGCTAGCGCACAAGGGGGAGCAAGTTTCTCCTTTGGTGGTTGAGGAGGTGAAGGCGCGGGGCAGTTTCAGACCTGCAACTCGAAGTTGCAGGTCGTGGAGGGAGGCTGGGCGGTGATCAGGTAGGGACGATCCTATCCTCTTCCTTCTTCTTCTTCTATCTTCCTTTTTCTTTTTCTTTTCTCATTGTTTTTCTTTTCTGTATTTTTTTTTTGATAAAGAGAAGACGAAAAAACGAGATCAATGGAGATTGTGGAGGGACACTACACTAAAATTGCCTATTTGCAACAGTTTTGGACCGTTGTGAAACTAATTTGAAACGTCTTAAAACCGTTGCAAAAAGTGGCATTTCAAATTAAATTGCAACGGCTCAAACCCATTTCATTATGAATTCCACATGGGAATAAACATTTTTGCAACGGTTTTGAACTATTTCAAGTCTTGAAATGGTTCAAAACCGTTGCAAAATATAAAATAGAAACCATTCTTGAAACGGTTCAAAACCGTTGCAAAATATAAAATAGAAACGGTTTTAAACCGTTGCGGTAGTTTACATCGCAACGATTTTGAACCGTTTCTATTAGCAATGGCTCAAAACCGACTCAAAATGTAATTATGCAATGGTTTTGAACCGTTTTAAACCATGTTTCGACACAGTTATAAATCATTTAAAATTAAGAACCGGTGTAAAACCATTGCAAATGATTGTAATGCAACGGTGGTAAACTGTTTCTGACATATGGTTTGTCACAATTAAGAATTATTTAAAACTAAGCAACGGTTCTAAACCGTTGCAAAATATAATTCTGCAATGTTTTGAAAATTTGTCAAACGGTTTTGATCCGTTTCAAATGTGAAATTTGAAGCGATTGATATTGTTGAAACGGTTTTGAACCGTTGCAAACGGTAAGAAAATGCAAAAAAAAATTATGCCTTATAGATGGCAATGTTGATGGTTGACCTTGTATAATTAACAATAGTTAAGTAATAGTCTTTTCCGGACAGAGAAGGTATTTAAGGCAAAAGTGAAATAGGAAATTGGAACTTGGAAGATCATCCAAGCAATAAAAAGGCCACAAATAATTAGGCTTCAACAAAATTTGGACAGATCTCAAACTAAGATATCTAAACATGTAATAACAAGTATATAACTTATAAGAAAAGGGTAACAAGTATATAACTTGTCTGAGGGAACCATTTATGAGGACTAGAACATTACAAAGCCCAAGAGGCTTTTGAAAGATTTAAATATACTAGTGGGTGGCTCATGCCCACGGCACTCTCCGACAAAGAGTCCAAAACATGCAAACAAATGAACCCACAATGTGAACAACTGAACCCACCATTCAATAGGCAAATTCGTAATCTGTGTAAATTAGAGGGTGATCACCGAACAAATACATATCATTCACTACCTAGGTGCACATGTAGGGGTTAGAAGATTGAAATCCAACATTCATTGGCTTCCTCAAATGACTAAAGAATCACCCAATCAGAAGTTTGAAACATCTGATCTACCACATTCACTATCACTATTGGAATCCAATTGCAATGGTTTCTCTTGAAACTGGTATTGTTTGTGCCCACTTGCAACATGGTTTGTCAACATTGCAGATCATGCAAAGTGCTTGACAAAGTGCATGCTACCCCTGAATGTTTGGCTCATGAGTTGTCAACATTCCTAGGTATTGTCATACCCAGAATTTGGCAGTTGAGCTGAAACTTGCAACATGGAGACGGACTAAGGTAAGGTGGGCCAACAGGTGGACCTCTTTGGTTCCATTTCCTCATCCGCCACATGATCCAAACATCCATACAGTCAGTAGTCTTTAAGAGTTTGCCACGTGGATCATACCGTGGTCCGTGATGTGAGCCACATGTCTCACTAATTGGTAATGGCGGAGGTACGTTCCTTCATTCTCTTTTCTCCTTCCCTTCTGTTTTCTTTTCTTCTTTTTCTCTCTTTTCTTCTCTCTTTTTTTTTTCTTTGATCTTCTTTTTTGGAGAGGACCAATGTAGAAAGCGGCTGGGATTGGAGATGGTAGGCGGATGAAGAGGAGTTGGGAGGATGAGGGCAGCGCCTGCAAGTCGGGAGAGTTGCTGGCAAAACCGGCAACTGTCAGAGTTGCAGGTCTAGCTAACGGTTCCGGTGGCTGGCGCACAAGGGGGAGCAAGTTGCTCCTTTGGTGGTTGAGGAGGTGAAGGCACGGGGCAGTTTCAGACTCGCAACTCGAAGTTGCAGGTCGTGGAGGGAGGCTGGGCGGTGATCAGGTAGGGGCGATCCTATCCTCTTCCTTCTTCTTTTTCTATCTTCCTTTTTCTTTTTCTTTTTTCTTTGTTTTTCTTTTCTGTATTTTTTTTTTTGATAAAGAGAAGAGGAAGAAACGAGATCAATGGAGATTGTGGAGGGACACTACACCAAAATTGCCTATTTGCAACGGTTTTGGACCGTTGTGAAACTAATTTGAAACGGCTTAAAACAGTTGCAAAAAGTGGCGTTTCAAATTAAAGTGCAACGGCTCAAACCCGTTACATTCTGAATTCCACATGGGATTAAACATTTTTGCAATGGTTTTGAATCGTTTCAAGTCTTGAAACGGTTCAAAACCGTTGCAAAATATAAAATAGAAACGATTCTTGAAACGATACAAAGTCGTTACAAAATATATAATGGAAATGGTTTTAAACTGTTGCAGTAGTTTACATTGCAACGGTTTTGAACCGTTTCTATTAGCAATGGCTCAAAATCGTCTCAAAATGTAATTATGCAACGGTTTTGAACCATTTTAAACCATGTTTCGTCACATTATAAATCATTTAAAATTAAGAAATGGTGCAAAACCATTGCAAATGATTGTAATGCAACGGTTGTAAACCGTTTCTGACTTATGGTTTGTCACAATTATGAATTATTTAAAACTAAGCAACGGTTCTAAACCGTTGCAAAATATAATTCTGCAATGTTTTGAGAATTTGTGAAACGGTTTTGATCCGTTTCAAATGTGAAACTTGAAGCGGTTGATATGGTTGAAACGGTTTTGAACCGTTGCAAACGGTAAGAAAATGCAAAAAAAAATTATGCCTTATAGATGGCAATGTTGATGGTTGACCTGGTATAATTAACAATAATTAAGTAATAGTCTTTTTCGGACAGAGAAGGTATTTAAGGCAAAAGTGAAATAGGAAATTGGAACTTGGAAGATCATCCAAGCAATAGAAAAGCCACAAATAATTAGGCTTCAACAAAATTTGGACAGATGTCAAACTAAGATATCTAAACATGTAATAACAAGTATATAACTTATAAGAAAAGGGTAACAAGTATATAACTTGTCTGAGGGAACCATTTACGAGGACTAGAACATTACAAAGCCCAAGAGGCTTTTGAAAGATTTAAAAATACTAGTGGGTGGCTCGTGCCCACGGCAGTCGCCGACAAAGAGTCCAAAACATGCAAACAAATGAACGCACAATGTGAACAACTGAACCCACCATTCAATAGGCAAATTCGTAATCTGTGTAAATTGGAGGGTGATCACCTAACAAATACATATCATTCACTACCTAGGTGCACATGTAGGGGCTAGAAGCTTGAAATCCACCATTCATTGGCTTCCTCAAATGACTAAAGAATCACCCAATCAGAAGTTTGAAACATCTAATCTACCACATTCACTATCACTATTGGAATCCAATTGCAATGGTTTCTCTTGAAACTGGTATTGTTTGTGCCCACTTGCAACATGGTTTGTCAACATTGCAGATCATGCAAAGTGCTTGACAAAGTGCATGCTACCCCTGAATGTTTGGCTCATGAGTTGTCAACATTCCTAGGTATTGTCATACCCAGAATTTGGCAGTTGAGCTGAAACTTGCAACATGGAGAGGGACTAAGGTAAGGTGGGCCAACAGGTGGACCTCTTTGGTTCCATTTCCTCATCTGCCACATGATCCAAACATCCATACAATCAGTGGTCTTTAAGAGTGTGCCACGTGGATCATACCGTGGTTTGTGATGTGTGCCACATGTCACACTAATTGGTAATGGTGGAGGTACGTTCCTCCCTTCTCTTTTCTCCTTCCCTTCTGTTTTCTTTTCTTCTTTTCCTTCTTTTCTTCTCTCTTTTTTTTTCTTTGATCTTCTTTTTTGGAGAGGACTAGTGTAGAAAGCGGCTGGGATTGGAGATGGTAGGCGGATGAAGAGGAGTTGGGAGGACGAGGGCAGCGCCTGCAAGTCGGGAGAGTTACTGGCCAAACCGGCAACTGCCCCCGGCAGCGGCGCCATTTGAAAGTAGGATTTTTCCGCGTCGTTGGTTACGGAAACCCTAACTTCAACACATTTGTAATTATCCGAGACTTTTAACCTGTAAAATGGGCAATTTTGTACAGTGGCTTGTGTCGGATGTCGATCCGCACTCGGGATTAGTCGGATTAGCGCGAATAAGAACATAAAATGACAGATAATATACAAGAGAAAAAGGAGAATGATGGAAGAGATGAGAAGGGCGAGTCGATTTAAAGCACATCCAAATAAGATCCAGAGAAGACTAAAATTATCGAAATCAAATTGCATTAATCAAACTGTTGCTTACATGAAATAAATGACAGAAATAAATAAAGTGGTAAATCTATTCTAGAAAGCATGTAAGAAAGCATGTAAAAAGAGATTTTAGAGAGAGAGGAAGAAGGTAGAGAGAGAATTTTCACACCTCGGTCGTTTACCGGCCGACAAGGTAGAGGTGAGAGAAAAACTCACCCTCTTGCATTCACCGAACGGAGTCGGCGGTGCAAAAAGGCGATCAGCCTGGGGAGGGTTCGATAGAGAGAATCTAGAATGTATTTTCAAACCCTAGAGAGAGAAAGTAAACCCTAGAAAGAGAAAATACCTTGTGCGCACTTACCATGATTTGAGACCGGGATCGACCCGGTGAGTGGTTCGGCCCGGGTTTTCGGCCAATGATGTGTGGGACAGTTGTAGAGCCTGACTCAAGTGGTGGTATATGAAGGTGATGTGCATGCAATGGTAAGAGGCATGGTGGGCTTACGACCAAGCCATGGAAGATGATGATTTGGCCAAGCGTGGGCAAGGTCGTGGGGCGCATGGCTTTGCTTCCCGGAGATGTGGTGCTTGTGCCTGGACTGAAATGGGAGTTGTGCAGAACGGACAGCATGTGGATGGTTGCCCATAAGGATGATGTCGATGATGCAGATTTGCAACTTGGTGAAGCTGTGGAGACTGAAGGCGCTGGATTTCTGGTTGTTACTCAAAAGTTTCAGCAGCAAGGAGGCAGTGCAAGAAGGCTGCCAAGAGGAAACTGCTCCGGTGATGAAGTGGGCCAAGATGTGGTTCAGACTTCCGTGGTTCTGCCATGGTGTTGCAACGGTGGTTGCAGGCACACGAAGCAGCATAGCGGCGGAGAGAAGATGCGCAGCTTGTGGGAGAGCAGTGCAGTAGGTGGCTGGCTATCCAGCAAGGCAAAGGAGATGGCTCGGAAGGGGAAGAAAGAGGAGTTGCAGACGGCCGGAGTTCTGCAACTCCGGCGAGAGGAAAAAGATAAGAAGATGAAGGAGAAGGAGAAAAACGGCCCAAGGAGAGGGGGAATCAAGAGAAGGGGGTTTAGGGGAAGGAGATGAGGAATAAGGAGGGGGATTAGGGTTCGAACGAACCCCTATCCTTCTCCTTTTAAAGCTCCCTATTTCCTTTAATGGAAATAGGGTATTTTTTGAATAAAAAAAATAAGAAAAATAATTTTTAAAAAATATATTTTTTTTTTCTATGGGGAATCTCCCCAATTAGTGGACCCCCCATTTAATTAAAATTATTTTGAAATTCGCGGGGTCCACTAACTGGTCGGACAGCGGGTCGATGAAGATGGGCCCGGCTACTGGCCCGCATGGATTGATGATGTCTATCGTCTCACAAGATGATGTGACAGACAGTCTGATGGCGATCGGATGGATGGTGACTTGATTGGGACCCAGATTAGTAGATCGATGGATTTAGAGAGATCCAACGGTCCGATTGAAGATCCAACGGTCCAATGGAAGATCCAACGGTCAGAAAGCTAAGGGAGATGAGATAGAGCTGATAGGCAGGAGTTCTGGGGTTAGGTCAGTAGATTCGAGGATCGAGAGATGAAGAGAGAGAGAGAATAAGGAGAGATGAGAGAAAAAGTATCAAAAAAAATGGAAAAAAGCACTGGCGGAGGGTCTGGAACCCTGGTCTTCACTGTGACATCCTCACGCTTCTCCAGTAGAGTCGACCATCATTCTTTGCTAACTCATGTGGCTTTAAACGCTTTGGTCCGTCTCTTGGTCATTGGCTCTCCTACTCTCTTCGTTCTTTGGGCCGGCTTTTTGGTCCTCTTATTCAGCCCATATTTGGCCCATATCTTCTAGTCATAGCATGTGGGCTTTTTAAGCTTTGATAATGGGCTTTCATGATCGATTTGGGCCCACAAGTCTTGAGAATCGTCCCATCGGGGTTTCCTGCGACAGAAGAAGCGCGTAATGAGACTTTATCAGAACGGCTTAATATCTAGACTTCCGAAAATGTGTTTAATGCATGCAAATATACCATTTCGTCCAGAAAAGTGTGTTCTACGCAACAGAAGAGACTCTTACGTAGAAAAGTAGGTAAATAGAGTATTTTACGTATGAGAATGCAATAACGCTAAAAGGATAATTGCTTAAAATAAGCACTTTTGAGCGAATATCACAGGTCTAGCTAGCGGTTCCGGTCGCTGGAGCACAAGGGGGAGCAAGTTGCTCCTTTGGCGGTTGAGGAGGTGAAGGCA
This sequence comes from Euptelea pleiosperma, assembly GCA_035048495.1. Taxonomy (NCBI): domain Eukaryota; kingdom Viridiplantae; phylum Streptophyta; class Magnoliopsida; order Ranunculales; family Eupteleaceae; genus Euptelea; species Euptelea pleiosperma. Next base: position 1,108,473 of record CM068545.1, read on the forward strand.
CGGGGCAGTTTCAGACCAGCAACTCGAAGTTGCAGGTCATGGAGGGAGGCTAGGCGGTGATCAGGTAGGGGCGATCCTATCCTCTTCCTTCTTCTTCTTCTATCTTCCTTTTTCTTTTTCTTTTTTCTTTGTTTTTCTTTTCTATATTTTTTTTTTTTTGATAAAGAGATGACGACGAAACGAGATCAATGGTGATTGTGGCGGGACACTACACCAAAATTGCCTATTTGCAACGGTTTTGGACCGTTGTGAAACTAATTTGAAAGGACTTAAAACCGTTGCAAAAAGTGGAGCTTCAAATTAAATTGCAACGGCTCAAACTCGTTTCATTCTGAATTCCACATGGGAATAAACATTTTTGCAACAGTTTTGAACCGTTTCAAGTCTTGAAACGGTTCAAAACCGTTGCAAAATATAAATTAGAAACGGTTCTTGAAACGGTTCAAAACCGTTGCAAAATATAAAATAGAAACGGTTTTAAACTGTTGCGGTAGTTTACATTGCAACGGTTTTGAACCGTTTCTATTAGCAACGGCTCAAAACTGTCTTAAAATGTAATTATGCAACGGTTTTGAACCGTTTTAAACCATGTTTCGTCACAGTTATAAATCATTTATAATTAAGAAACGGTGCAAAACCATTGCAAATGATTGTAATGCAACGGTTGTAAACCATTTCTGACTTATGGTTTGTCACAATTATGAATTATTTAAAACTAAGCAACGGTTCTAAACCATTGCAAAATATAATTTTGCAATGTTTTCAAAATTTGTGAAACGGTTTTGATCCGTTTCAAATTTGAAATTTGAAGCGGTTGATATTGTTGAAACGGTTTTGAACCGTTGCAAACGGTAAGAAAATGCAAAAAAAAATTATGCCTTATAGATGGCAATGTTGATGGTTGACCTGGTATAATTAACAATAGTTAAGTAATAGTCTTTTCCAGACAGAGAAGGTATTTAAGGCAAAAGTGAAATAGGAAATTGGAACTTGGAAGATCATCCGAGCTATAAAAAAGCCACAAATAATTAGGCTTCAACAAAATATGGACAGATCTCAAACTAAGATATCTAAACATGTAATAAAAAGCATATAACTTATAAGAAAAGGGTAACAAGTATATAACTTGTCTGAGGGAACCATTTATGAGGACTAGAACATTACAAAGCCCAAGAGGCTTTTGAAAGATTTAAATATACTAGTGGGTGGCTCGTGCCCACGGCACTCCCCGACAAAGAGTCCAAAACATGCAAACAAATGAACCCACAATGTGAACAACTGAACCCACCATTCAATAGGCAAATTCGTAATCTGTGTAAATTGGAGGGTGATCACCGAACAAATACATATCATTCACTACCTAGGTGCACATGTAGGGGTTAGAAGATTGAAATCCAACATTCATTGGCTTCCTCAAATGACTAAAGAATCACCCAGTCAGAAGTTTGAAACATCTGATCTACCGCATTCACTATCACTATTGGAATCCAATTGCAATGGTTTCTCTTGAAATTGGTATTGTTTGTGCCCACTTGCAACATGGTTTGTCAACATTACAGATCATGCAAAGTGCTTGACAAAGTGCATGCTACCCCTGAATGTTTGGCTCATGAGTTGTCAACATTCCTAGGTATTGTCATACCAAGAATTTGGCAGTTGAGCTGAAACTTGCAACATGGAGACGGACTAAGGTAAGGTGGGCCAACAGGTGGACCTCTTTGGTTCCATTTCCTCATCCGCCACATGATCCAAACATCCATACAGTCAGTGGTCTTTAAGAGTGTGCCACGTGGATCATACCGTGGTCCGTGATGTGAGCCACATGTCTCACTAATTGGTAATGGTGGAGGTACGTTCCTCGCTTCTCTTTTCTCCTTCCCTTCTGTTTTCTTTTCTTCTTTTTCTTCTTTTCTTCTCTCTTTTTTTTTTCTTTGATCTTCTTTTTTGGAGAGGACCAGTGTAGAAAGCCGCTGGGATTGGAGATGGTAGGCGGATTAAGAGGAGTTTGGAGGATGAGGGCAGCGCCTGCAAGTCGGGAGAGTTGCTGGCCAAACCAGCAACTACCAGAGTTGCAGGTCTAGCTAACGGTTCCGGTGGCTGGCGCACAAGGGGGAGCAAGTTGCTCCTTTGGTGGTTGAATAGGTGAAGGCACGGGGCAGTTTCAGACCTGCAACTCAAAGTTGCAGGTCATGGAGGGAGGCTGGGCGGTGATCAGGTAGGAGCGATCCTATCCTCTTCCTTCTTCTTCTTCTATCTTCCTTTTTCTTTTTCTTTTTTCTTTGTTTTTCTTTTCTGTATTTTTTTTTTGATAAAGAGAAGACGAAGAAACGAGATCAATGGAGATTGTGGAGGGACACTACACCAAAATTGCCTATTTGCAACGGTTTTGGACCGTTGTGAAACTAATTTGAAATGGCTTAAAACCGTTGCAAAAAGTGGCATTTCAAATTAAATTGCAACGGCTCAAACCCGTTTCATTCTGAGTTCCACATTGGAATAAACATTTTTGCAATGGTTTTGAACCGTTTCAAGTCTTGAAATGGTTCAAAATCGTTGCAAAATATAAAATAGAAACGGTTCTTGAAACGGTTCAAAACCGTTGCAAAATATAAAATAGAAACTGTTTAAAACTGTTGCGGTAGTTTACATTGCAACAATTTTGAACCGTTTCTATTAGCAACGGCTCAAAATCGTCTCCAATTGTAATTATGCAACGGTTTTGAACCATTTTAAACCATGTTTCGTCACATTTATAAATCATTTAAAATTAAGAAATGGTGCAGAACCATTGCAAATGATTGTAATGCAACGGTTGTAAACCGTTTCTGACTTATGGTTTGTCACAATTACGAATTATTTAAAACTAAGCAACGGTTCTAAACCGTTGCAAAATATAATTTTGCAATGTTTTAAAAATTTTTGAAACGGTTTTGATCCATTTCAAATGTGAAATTTGAAGCGGTTGATATTGTTGAAACGGTTTTGAACCGTTGCAAATGGTAAGAAAATGCAAAAAAAAATTATACCTTATAGATGGCAATGTTGACGGTTGACCTGGTATAATTAACAATAGTTAAGTAATAGTCTTTTCCGGACAGAGAAGGTATTTAAGGCAAAAGTGAAATAGGAAATTGGAACTTGGAAGATCATCCGAGCTATAAAAATGCCACAAATAATTAGGCTTCAACAAAATTTGGACAGATCTCAAACTAAGATATCTAAACATGTAATAACAAGTATATAACTTATAAGAAAAAGGTAACAAGTATATAACTTTTCTGAGGGAACCATTTATGAGGACTAGAACATTACAAAGCCCAAGAGGCTTTTGAAAGATTTAAATATACTAGTGGGTGGCTCGTGCCCACGGCACTCCCCGACAAAGAGTCCAAAACATGAAAACAAATGAACCCACAATGTGAACAACTAAACCCACCATTCAATAGGCAAATTCGTAATCTGTGTAAATTGGAGGGTCATCACCGAACAAATACATATCATTCACTACCTAGGTGCACATGTAGGGGCTAGAAGCTTGAAATCCACCATTCATTGGCTTCCTCAAATGACTAAAGAATCACCTGATCAGAAGTTTGAAACATCTAATCTACCACATTCACTATCACTATTGGAATCCAATTGCAATGGTTTCTCTTGAAACTGGTATTGTTTGTGCCCACTTGCAACATGATTTGTCAACATTGCAGATCATGCAAAGTGATTGACAAAGTGCATGCTCCCCCTGAATGTTTGGCTCATGAGTTGTCAACATTCCTAGGTATTGTCATACCCAGAATTTGGCAGTTGAGCTGAAACATGCAACATGGAGAGGGACTAAGGTAAGGTGGGCCAACAGGTGGACCTCTTTGGTTCCATTTCCTCATCCGCCACATGATCCAAACATCCATACAGTCAGTGGTCTTTAAGAGTGTGCCCCGTGGATCATACCGTGGTCCGTGATGTGACCCACATGTCACACTAATTGGTAATGGTGGAGGTACGTTTCTCCCTTCTCTTTTCTCCTTCCCTTCTGTTTTCTTTTCTTCTTTTTCTTCTCTCTTTTTTATTTCTTTGATCTTCTTTTTTGGAGAGGACCAGTGTAGAAAGCGGCTGGGATTGGAGATGGTAGGCGGATGAAGAGGAGTTAGGAGGATGAGGGCACCGCCTGCAAGTCGGGAGAGTTGCTGGCCAAACCGGCAACTGCCAGAGTTGCAGGTCTAGCTAACGGTTCCGGTGGCTGGCGCACAAGGGGGAGCAAGTTGCTCCTTTGGTGGTTGAATAGGTGAAGGCACGGGGTAGTTTCAGACCTGCAACTCGAAGTTGCAGGTCGTGGAGGGAGGCTGGGCGGTGATCAGGTAGGAGCGATCCTATCCTCTTCCTTCTTCTTCTTCTATCTTCCTTTTTCTTTTTCTTTTTTCTTTGTTTTTCTTTTCTGTATTTTTTTTTTGATAAAGAGAAGACGAAGAAACGAGATCAATGGAGATTGTGGAGGGACACTACACCAACATTGCCAATTTGCAACGGTTTTGGACCATTGTGAAACTAATTTTAAACGGCTTAAAACCGTTGCAAAAAGTGGCGTTTCAAATTAAATTGCAACGGCTCAAACCCGTTTCATTCTGAATTCCACATGGGAATAAACATTTTTGCAATGGTTTTGAATCGTTTCAAGTCTTGAAACGGTTCAAAACCGTTGCAAAATATAAAATAGAAACGGTTTTAAACCGTTGCGGTAGTTTACATCGCAACGATTTTGAACCGTTTCTATTAGCAATGGCTCAAAACCAACTCAAAATGTAATTATGCAATGGTTTTGAACCATTTTAAACCATGTTTCATCACAGTTATAAATCATTTAAAATTAAGAAACGGTGTAAAACCATTGCAAATGATTGTAATGCAACGGTTGTAAACCGTTTCTGACATATGGTTTGTCACAATTAAGAATTATTTAAAACTAATCAATGGTTCTAAACCGTTGCAAAATATAATTCTGCAATGTTTTGAAAATTTGTCAAACGGTTTTGATCCGTTTCAAATGTGAAATTTGAAGCGGTTGATATTGTTGAAACGGTTTTGAACCGTTGCAAACGGTAAGAAAATGCAAAAAAAAATTATGCCTTATAGATGGCAATGTTGATGGTTGACCTGGTATAATTAACAATAGTTAAGTAATAGTCTTTTCCGGACAGAGAAGGTATTTAAGGCAAAAGTGAAATAGGAAATTGGAACTTGGAAGATCATCCGAGCTATAAAAAAGCCACAAATAATTAGGCTTCAACAAAATATGGACAGATCTCAAGCTAAGATATCTAAACATGTAATTACAAGTATATAACTTATAAGAAAAGGGTAACAAGTATATAACTTGTCTGAGGGAACCATTTATGAGGACTAGAACATTATAAAGCCCAAGAGGCTTTTGAAAGATTTAAATATACTAGTGGGTGGCTCGTGCCCACGGCACTCCCTGACAAAGAGTCCTAAACATGCAAACAAATGAACCCACAATGTGAACAACTGAACCCACCATTCAATAGGCAAATTCGTAATCTGTGTAAATTGGAGGGTGATCACCTAACAAATACATATCATTCACTACATAGGTGCACATGTAGGGGCTAGAAGCTTGAAATCCACCATTCATTGGCTTCCTCAAATGACTAAAGAATCACCTGATCAGAAGATTGAAACATCTGATCTACCACATTCACTATCACTATTGGAATCTAATTGCAATGGTTTCTCTTGAAACTGGTATTGTTTGTGCCCACTTGCAACATGGTTTGTCAACATTGTAGATCATGCAAAGTGCTTGACAAAGTGCATGCTACCCCTGAATGTTTGGCTCATGAGTTGTCAACATTCCTAGGTATTGTCATACCCAGAATTTGGCAGTTGAGCTGAAACATGCAACATGGAGAGGGACTAAGGTAAGGTGGGCCAACAGGTGGACCTCTTTGGTTCTATTTCCTCATCCGCCACATGATCCAAACATCCATACAGTAAGTGGTCTTTAAGAGTGTGCCACGTGGATCATACCGTGGTCTGTGATGTGAGCCACATGTCACACTAATTGGTAATGGTGGAGGTACGTTCCTCCCTTCTCTTTTCTCCTTCCCTTCTGTTTTCTTTTCTTCTTTTCCTTCTTTTCTTCTCTCATTTTTTTTCTTTGATCTTCTTTTTTGGAGAGGACCAGTGTAGAAAGCAGCTGGGATTGGAGATGGTAGGCGGATGAAGAGGAGTTGGGAGGATGAGGGCAGCGCCTGCAAGTCGGGAGAGTTGCAGGTCTAGCTAACGGTTCCGGTGGCAGGCGCGCAAGGGGGAGCAAGTTGCTCCTCTGGTGGTTGAGGAGGTAAAGGCACGGGGCAGTTTCAGACCTGCAACTCGAAGTTGCAGGTCATGGAGGGAGGCTGGGCAGTGATCAGGTAGGGGCGATCCTATCCTCTTCCTTCTTCTTCTTCTATCTTCCTTTTTCTTTTTCTTTTTTCTTTGTTTTTCTTTTCTGTATTTCTTTTTGATAAAGAGAAGACGCAGAAAGGAGATCAATGGAGATTGTGGAGGGACACTACACCAAAATTGACTATTTGCAATGGTTTTGGACGGTTGTGAAACTAATTTGAAACGTCTTAAAACCGTTGGAAAAAGTGGCGTTTCAAATTAAATTGCAACGGCTCAAACCCGTTTCATTATGAATTCCACATTGGAGTAAACATTTTTGCAACGGTTTTGAACTTTTTCAAGTCTTGAAACGGTTCAAAACCGTTGCAAAATATAAAATAGAAACGATTCTTGAAACGGTTCAAAACCGTTGCAAAATATAAAATAGAAACGGTTTTAAACCGTTGCGGTAGTTTACATCGCAACGATTTTGAACCGTTTCTATTAGCAATGGCTCAAAACCAACTCAAAATGTAATTATGCAATGGTTTTGAACCATTTTAAACCATGTTTCATCACAGTTATAAATCATTTAAAATTAAGAAACGGTGTAAAACCATTGCAAATGATTGTAATGCAACGGTTGTAAACCGTTTCTGACATATGGTTTGTCACAATTAAGAATTATTTAAAACTAATCAATGGTTCTAAACCGTTGCAAAATATAATTCTGCAATGTTTTGAAAATTTGTCAAACGGTTTTGATCCGTTTCAAATGTGAAATTTGAAGCGGTTGATATTGTTGAAACGGTTTTGAACCGTTGCAAACGGTAAGAAAATGCAAAAAAAAATTATGCCTTATAGATGGCAATGTTGATGGTTGACCTGGTATAATTAACAATAGTTAAGTAATAGTCTTTTCCGGACAGAGAAGGTATTTAAGGCAAAAGTGAAATAGGAAATTGGAACTTGGAAGATCATCCGAGCTATAAAAAAGCCACAAATAATTAGGCTTCAACAAAATATGGACAGATCTCAAGCTAAGATATCTAAACATGTAATTACAAGTATATAACTTATAAGAAAAGGGTAACAAGTATATAACTTGTCTGAGGGAACCACTTATGAGGACTAGAACATTACAAAGCCCAAGAGGCTTTTGAAAGATTAAAATATACTAGTGGGTGGCTCATGCCCACGGCATTCCCCGACAAAGAGTCCAAAACATGCAAACAAATGAACCCACAATGTGAACAACTGAACCCACCATTCAATAGGCAAATTCGTAATCTGTGTAAATTAGAGGGTGATCACCGAACAAATACATATCATTCACTACCTAGGTGCACATGTAGGGGTTAGAAGATTGAAATCCAACATTCATTGGCTTCCTCAAATGACTAAAGAATCACCCAATCAAAAGTTTGAAACATCTGATCTACCACATTCACTATCACTATTGGAATCCAATTGCAATGGTTTCTCTTGAAACTGGTATTGTTTGTGCCCACTTGCAACATGGTTTGTCAACATTGCAGATCATGCAAAGTGCTTGACAAAGTGCATGCTACCCCTGAATGTTTGGCTCATGAGTTGTCAACATTCCTAGGTATTGTCATACCCAGCATTTGGCAGTTGAGCTGAAACTTGCAACATGGAGACGGACTAACGTAAGGTGGGCCAACAGGTGGACCTCTTTGGTTCCATTTCCTCATCCGCCACATGATCCAAACATCCATACAGTCAGTGGTCTTTAAGAGTGTGCCACGTGGATCATACCGTCTTCCGTGATGTGCGCCACATGTCTCACTAATTGGTAATGGCGGAGGTACGTTCCTTCCTTCTCTTTTCTCCTTCCCTTCTGTTTTCTTTTCTTCTTTTTCCCTCTTTTCTTCTCTCTTTTTTTTTTCTTTGATCTTCTTTTTTGGAGAGGACCAATGTAGAAAGCGGCTGGGATTGGAGATGGTAGGCGGATGAAGAGGAGTTGGGAGGATGAGGGCAGCGCCTGCAAGTCGGGAGAGTTGCTGGCCAAATCGGCAACTGCCAGAGTTGCAGGTCTAGCTAACGGTTCCGGCGGCTGGCGCACAAGGGGGAGCAAGTTGCTCCTTTGGTGGTTGAGGAGGTGAAGGCACGGGGCAGTTTCAAACCTGCAACTCGAAGTTGCAGGTCGTGGAGGGAGGCTGGGCGGTGATCAGGTAGGGGCGATCCTATCCTCTTCCTTCTTCTTCTTCTATCTTCCTTTTTTTTTTTCTTTTTTCATTGTTTTTCTTTTCTATATTTTTTTTTTGATAAAGAGAAGACGAAGAAATGAGATCAATGGAGATTGTGGAGGGACACGACACCAAAATTGCCTATTTGTAACTGTTTTGGACCGTTGTGAAACTAATTTGAAACGGCTTAAAACCGTTGCAAAAAGTGGTGTTTCAAATTAAATTGCAACGGCTCAAACCCGTTTCATTCTGAATTCCACATAGGAATAAACATTTTTGCAACGGTTTTGAACCGTTTCAAGTCTTGAAACGGTTCAAAACCGTTGCAAAATGTAGGATAGAAACGGTTCTTGAAACGGTTCAAAACCGTTGCAAAATATAAAATAGATATGGTTTTAAACTGTTGCGGTAGTTGACATTGCAACGGTTTTGAACCGTTTCTATTAGCAACAGCTGAAAACCATCTCAAAATGTAATTATGCAACGGTTTTGAACCGTTTTAAGACATGTTTCATCACAGTTGTAAATCATTTAAAATTAAGAAACGGTGCAAAACCATTGCAAATAATTGTAATGCAACGGTTGTAAACCGTTTCTGACTTACGGTTTGTCATAATTATGAATTATTTAAAACTAAGCAACGGTTCTAAACCTTTGCAAAATATAATTCTGCAATGTTTTGAAAATTTGTGAAACGGTTTTGATTAATTTCAAATGTGAAATTTGAAGCGGTTGATATTGTTGAAACAGTTTTGAACCGTTGCAAACTGTAAGAAAATGCAAAAAAAAATTATGCCTTATAGATGGCAATGTTGATGGTTGACCTTTTATAATTAACAATAGTTAAGTAATAGTCTTTTCCGGACAGAGAAGGTATTTCAGGCAAAAGTGAAATAGGAAATTGGAACTTGGAAGATCATCCAAGCAATAAAAAAGCCACAAATAATAGGGCTTCAACAAAACTTGGACAGATCTCAAACTAAGATATCTAAACATGTAATAACAAGTATATAACTTATAAGAAAAAGGTAACAAGTATATAACTTATCTGAGGGAACCATTTATGAGGACTAGAACATTACAAAGCCCTAGAGGCTTTTGAAAGATTTAAATATACTAGTGGGTGGCTCGTGCCCACGGCACTCCCCGACAAAGAGTCCAAAACATGCAAACAAATGAACCCACAATGTGAACAACTGAACCCACCATTCAATAGGCAAATTCGTAATCTGTGTAAATTGGAGGGTGATCACCGAACAAATACATATCATTCACTACCTAGGTGCACATGTAGGGGCTAGAAGCTTGAAATCCACCATTCATTGGTTTCCTCAAATGACTAAAGAATCACCCAATCAGAAGTTTGAAACATCTGATCTACCACATTCACTATCACTATTGGAATCCAATTGCAATGGTTTCTCTTGAAACTGGTATTGTTTGTGCCCACTTGCAACATGGTTTGTCAACATTGCAGATCATGCAAAGTGCTTGACAAAGTGCATGCTACCCCTGAATGTTTGGCTCATGAGTTGTCAACATTCCTAGGTTTTGTCATACCCAGAATTTGGCTGTTGAGCTGAAACTTGCAACATGGAGAAGGACTAAGGTAAGGTGGGCCAACAGGTGGACCTCTTTGGTTCCATTTCCTCATCCGCCACATGATCCAAACATCCACACAGTCAGTGGTCTTAAAGAGTGCGGTACGTGGATCATACCGTGGTCCGTGATGTGAGCCACATGTCACACTAATTGGTAATGGTGGAGGTACGTTCCTACCTTCTCTTTTCTCCTTCCCTTCTGTTTTCTTTTCTTCTTTTCCTTCTTTTCTTCTCCCTAATTTTTTTTCTTTGATCTTCTTTTTTGGAGAGGACCAATGTAGAAAGCGGCTGGGATTGGAGATGGTAGGCGGATGAAGAGGAGTTGGGAGGATGAGTGCAGCGCCTGCAAGTCGGGAGAGTTGCTGGCCAAACCGGCAACTGCCAGAGTTGCAGGTCTAGCTAACGGTTCTGGTTGCCAGCGCACAAGGGGGAGCAAGTTGCTCCTTTGGTGGTTGAGGAGGTGAAGGCACGGGGCAGTTTCAGACCTGCAACTCGAAGTTGCAGGTTGTGGAGGGAGGCTGGGCGGTGATCAGGTAGGGGCGATCCTATCCTCTTCCTTCTTCTTCTTCTATCTTCCTTTTTCTTTTTCTTTTTTCTTTGTTTTTCTTTTCTGTATTTTTTTTTCATAAAGAGAAGACGAAGAAATGAGATCAATGGAGATTTTGGAGGGACACTACCCCAAATTGCCTATGTGCAACGGTTTTGGACTGTTATGAAACTAATTTGAAACGGCTTAAAACCATTGCAAAAAGTGGCATTTCGAATTAAATTGCAACGGCTCAAACCCGTTTCATTCTGAATTCCACATGGGAATAAACATTTTTGCAACGGTTTTGAACCGTTTCAAGTCTTGAAATGATTCAAAACCGTTGCAAAAATGTTTATTCCCATGTGGAATTCAGAATTGAAACGGTTCAAAACCGTTGCAAAATATAAAATTGAAACGGTTCTTGAAACGGTTCAAACCCGTTGCAAAATATAAAATAGAAACGGTTTTAAACTGTTGCGGTAGTTTACATTGCAACGGTTTTGAACCGTTTCTATTAGCAACGGCTCAAAACTGTCTCATAATGTAATTATGCAACGGTTTTGAACCGTTTTAAACCATGTTTCATCACAGTTATAACTCATTTAAAATTAAGAAACGGTGCAAAACCATTGCAAATGATTGTAATGCAACGGTTCTAAACCATTTCTGACTTATGGTTTGTCTGAATTATTTAAAACTAAGCAACGGTTCCAAACCATTGCAAAATATAATTCTACAATGTTTTGAAAATTTGTGAAACGGTTTTGATCCGTTTCAAATGTGAAATTTGCAGAGGTTGATATTCTTGAAACGGTTTTGAACCGTTGCAAACGGTAAGAAAATGCAAAAAAAAATTATGTCTTATAGATGGCAATGTTGATGGTTGACCAGGTGTAATTAACAATATTTAAGTAATAGTCTTTTCCGGACAGAAAAGGTATGTAAGGCAAAAGTGAAATAGGAAATTGGAACTTGGAAGATCATCCGAGCTATAAAAAAGCCACAAATAATTAGGCTTCAACAAAATTTGGACAGATCTCAAACTAAGATATCTAAACATGGAATAACAAGTATATTACTTATAAGAAAAAGGTAACAAGTATATAACTTGTTTGAGGGAACCATTTATGAGGACTAGAACATTACAAAGCCCAAGAGGCTTTTGAATGATTTAAATATACTAGTGGGTGGCTCGTGCCCACGGCACTCCCCGACAAAGAGTCCAAAACATGCAAACAAATGAACCCACAATGTGAACAACTGAACCCACCATTCAATAGGCAAATTCGTAATCTGTGTAAATTGGAGGGTGATCACCGAACAAATACATATCATTCACTACCTAGGTGCACATGTAGGGGTTAGAAGATTGAAATCCAACATTCATTGGCTTCCTCAAATGACTAAAGAATCACCCAATCAGAAGTTTGAAACATCTGATCTACCACATTCACTATCACTATTGGAATCCAATTGCAATGGTTTCTCTTGAAACTGGTATTGTTTGTGCCCACTTGCAACATGGTTTGTCAACATTACAGATCATGCAAAGTGCTTGACAAAGTGCATGCTACCCCTGAATGTTTGGCTCATGAGTTGTCAACATTCCTAGGTATTGTCATACCCAGAATTTGGCTGTTGAGCTGAAACTTGCAACATCGAGGGGGACTAAGGTAAGGTGGGCCAACTGGTGGACCTCTTTGGTTCCATTTCCTCATCCGCCACATGATCCAAACATCCATACAGTCAGTGGTCTTTGAGAGTGTGCCACGTGGTTCATACCGTGGTCCGTGATGTGAGCCACATGTTACACTAATTGGTAATGGTGGAGGTACGTTCCTCCCTTCTCTTTTCTCCTTCCCTTCTGTTTTCTTTTCTTCTTTTTCTCTCTTTTCTTCTCTCTTTTTTTTTTCTTTGATCTTCTTTTTTGGAGAGGACCAATGTAGAAAGCGGCTGCGATTGGAGATGGTAGGCGGATGAAGAGGAGTTGGGAGGATGAGGGCAGCGCCTGCAAGTCGGGAGAGTTGCTGGCCAAACCGACAACTGCCAGAGTTGCAGGTCTAGCTAACGGTTCTGGTGGCTAGCGCACAAGGGGGAGCAAGTTGCTCCTTTGGTGGTTGAGGAGGTGAAGGCACGGGGCAGTTTCAAACCTGCAACTCGAAGTTGCAGGTCGTGGAGGGAGGCTGGGCGGTGATCAGGTAGGGGCGATCCTATCCTCTTCCTTCTTCTTCTTTTATCTTTCTTTTTCTTTTTTCTTTGTTTTTCTTTTCTATATTTTTTTTCATAAAGAGAAGACGAAGAAATGAGATCAATGGAGATTTTGGAGGGACACTACCCCAAAATTGACTATTTGCAACGGTTTTGGACCGTTGTGAAACTAATTTGAAACGGCTTAAAACCGTTGCAAAAAGTGGCGTTTCAAATTTTTTACAACGGCTCAAACCCGTTTCATTCTGAATTCCACATGGGAATAAACATTTTTGCAACGGCTTTGAACAGTTTCAAGTCTTGAAATGGTTCAAAACCGTTGCAAAATATAAAATAGAAACGGTTCTTAAAACGGTTCAAAACCGTTGCAAAATATAAAATAGAAACGGTTTTAAACTGTTGCGGTAGTTTACATTGCAACGGTTTTGAACCGTTTCTATTAGCAACGGCTCAAAACTGTCTTAAAATGTAATTATGCAACGGTTTTGAACCATTTTAAACCATGTTTCGACACAGTTATAAATCATTAAAAATTAAGAAACGGTGCAAAACCATTGCAAATGATTGTAATGCAACAGTTCTAAACCGTTTCTGACTTATGGTTTGTCTGAATTATTTAAAACTAGGCAACGGTTCTAAACCGTTGCAAAATATAATTCTGCAATGTTTTGAAAATTCGCGAAACGGTTTTGATCTGTTTCAAATGTGAAATTTGAAGCGGTTGATATTATTGAAACGGTTTTGAACCGTTGCAAACGGTGAGAAAATGCAAAAAAAAAGTATGCCTTATAGATGGCAATGTTGATGGTTCACCTGGTATAATTAACAATAGTTAAGTAATAGTCTTTTCCGGACAGATAAGGTATTTAAGGCAAAAGTGAAATAGGAAATTGGAACTTGAAAGATCATCCCAGCTATAAAAAAAGCCACAAATAATTAGGCTTCAACAAAATTTGGACAGATCTCAAACTAAGATATCTAAACATGTAATAACAAGTATATAACTTATAAGAAAAAGGTAACAAGTATATAACTTGTCTGAGGGAACCATTTATGAGGACTAGAACATTACAAAGCCCTAGAGGCTTTTGAAAGATTTAAATATACTAGTGGGTGGCTCGTGCCCACGGCACTCCCCGACAAAGAGTCCAAAACATGCAAACAAATGAATCCACAATGTGAACAACTGAACCCACCATTCAATAGGCAAATTCGTAATCTGTGTAAAATGGAGGGTGATCACCGAATAAATACATATCATTCACTACCTAGGTGCACATGTAGGGGCTAGAAGCTTGAAATCCACCATTCATTGGCTTCCTCAAATGACTAAAGAATCACCCAATCAGAAGTTTGAAACATCTGATCTACCACATTCACTATCACTATTGGAATCCAATTGCAATGGTTTCTCTTGAAACTGGTATTGTTTGTGCCCACTTGCAACATGGTTTGTCAACATTGTAGATCATGCAAAGTGCTTGACAAAGTGCATGCTACCCCTGAATGTTTGGCTCATGAGTTGTCAACATTCCTAGGTATTGTCATACCCAGAATTTGGCAGTTGAGCTAAAACTTGCAACATGGAGAGGGACTAAGGTAAGGTTGGCCAACAGGTGGACCTCTTTGGTTCCATTTCCTCATCCGCCACATGATCCAAACATCCATACAGTCAGTGGTCTTTAGGAGTGTGCCACGTGGATCATACCGTGGTCCGTGATGTGAGCCACATGTCACACTAATTGGTAATGGTGGAGGTACGTTCCTCCCTTCTCTTTTCTCCTTCCCTTCTGTTTTCTTTTCTTCTTTTCCTTCTTTTCTTCTCTTTTTTTTTTTTTTTTGATCTTCTTTTTTGGAGAGGACCAGTGTAGAAAGTGGCTAGGATTGGAGATGGTAGGCGGATGAAGAGGAGTTGGGAGGATGAGGGCAGCGCCTGCAAGTCGGGAGAGTTGCTGGCCAAACCGGCAACTACCAGAGTTGCCGGTCTAGCTAACGATTCCGGTGGCTGGCACACAAGGGGGAGCAAGTTGCTCCTTTGGTGGTTGAGGAGGTGAAGGCACGGGGCAGTTTCAGACCTGCAACTCGAAGTTACAGGTCGTGGAGGGAGGTTGGGCGGTGATCAGGTAGGGGCAATCCTATCCTGTTCCTTCTTCTTCTTCTATCTTCCTTTTTCTTTTTCTTTTTTCTTTGTTTTTCTTTTCTGTATTTTTTTTTTTGATAAAGAGAAGACGAAGAAACGAGATCAATGGAGATTGTGGAGGGACACTACACCGAAATTGCCTATCTGCAAAGGTTTTGGACCGTTGTGAAACTAATTTGAAACGGCTTAAAACCGTTGCAAAAAGTGGCATTTCAAATTAAATTGCAACGGCTGAAACCCGTTTCATTCTAAATTCCACATGGGAATAATTTTGCAACGGTTTTGAACCCTTTCAAGTCTTGAAACGGTTCAAAACCATTGCAAAATATAGAATAGAAACGGTTCTTGAAATGGTTCAAAACCATTGCAAAATATAAAATAGAAACGGTTTTAAACTGTTGCGGTAGTTTACATTGCAGCGGTTTTGAACCGTTTTTATTAGCAACGGCTCAAAACCGTCTCCAAATGTAATTATGCAACGGTTTTGAACCGTTTTAAACCATGTTTTGTCACAGTTATAAATCATTTAAAATTAAGAAACGGTGCAAAACCATTGCAAATGATTGTAATGCAACGGTTGTAAACCGTTTCTGACTTATGGTTTGTCACAATTATGAATTATTTAAAACTAAGCAACGGTTCTAAACCGTTGCAAAATATAATTCTGCAATGTTTTGAAATTTTGTGAAACGGTTTTGATCCATTTCAAATGTGAAATTTGAAGCGGTTGATATTGTTGAAACGGTTTTGAACCGTTGCAAACGGTAAGAAAATGCAAAAAAAAAGTATGCCTTATAGATGGCAATGTTGATGGTTGACCTGGTATAATTAACAATAGTTAAGTAATAGTCTTTTCCGGACAGAGAAGGTATTTAAGGCAAAAGTGAAATAGGAAATTGGAACTTGGAAGATCATCCAAGCTATAAAAAAGCCACAAATAATTAGGCTTCAACAAAATTTGGACAGATCTCAAACTAAGATATCTAAACATGTAATAACAAGTATATAACTTATAAGAAAAAGGTAACAAGTATATAACTTGTCTGAGGGACCCATTTATGAGGTTTAGAACATTACAAAGCCCAAGAGGCTTTTGAAAGATTTAAATATACTAGTGGGTGGCTCGTGCCCACGGCACTCCCCGACAAAGAGTCCAAAACATGCAAACAAATGAACCCACAATGTGAATAACTGAACCCACCATTCAATAGGCAAATTCATAATCTGTGTAAATTGGAGGGTGATCACCGAACAAATACATATCATTCACTACCTAGGTGCACATGTAGGGGCTAGAAGCTTGAAATCCACCATTCATTGCCTTCCTCAAATGACTAAATAATCACCCAATCAGAAGTTTGAAACATCTGATCTACCACATTCACTATCACTATTGGAATCCAATTGCAATGGTTTCTCTTGAAACTGGTAATGTTTGTGCCCACTTGCAACATGGTTTGTCAACATTGCAGATCATGCAAAGTGCTTGACAAAGTGCATGCTACCCCTGAATGTTTGGCTCATGAGTTGTCAACATTCCTAGGTATTGTCATACCCAGAATTTGCAGTTGAGCTGAAACTTGCAACGTGGAGAGGGACTAAGGTAAGGTGGGCCAACAGGTGGACCTCTTTGGTTCCATTTCCACATCTGCCACATGATCCAAACATCCATACAGTCAGTGGTCTTTAAGAGTGTGCCACGTGGATCATACCGTGCTCCGTGATGTGAGCCACATGTCACACTAATTGGTAATGGTGGAGGTACGTTCCTCCCTTCTCTTTTCTCCTTCCCTTCTATTTTTTTTTCTTCTTTTTCTTCTTTTCTTCTCTCTTTTTTTTTCTTTGATCTTCTTTTTTGGAGAGGACCAGTCGAGAAAGCGACTGGAATTGGAGATGGTAGGTGATATTCGCTGAAAAGTGCGTATTTTCCACTATTATCTTCTAAGCGTTTTCACACTCTCCTACGTTAAAATGCTCTGTTTATCTACTTTTTTACGTAAGAGTCTATTTTGTTGCGTAGAACACACTTTTCTGGATGAAATGGTATATTTGAATGCATTAAACACATTTTCGAAAGTCTAGACATTGAGTCGTTCTGATAAAGTCTCATTCCGCGCTTCTTCTGTCTCAGGAAACCCCGATGGGAGAATTCTCGAGACTTGCGAGCCCACATCGATCAGGAAAGCCCATTATCAAAGTTTAAAGAGCCCACATGCTATTACTAGAAGATATGTGCCAAATATGGGTTGAATAAGAGGACCAAAAAGTCAGCCCAAAGAACGAAGAGAGTAGGAGAGCCAATGACCAGGAGACGGACCAAAGCGTTTAAAGCCACATGAGTCAGCAAGGAATGATAATCTACTCTACTGGAGAAGCGTGAGGATGGTCACAATGAAGACCAGGGTTCCAGACCCTATGCCAATACTTTTATCTCCATTTTTTGATATTTTCTCTCTCATCTCTCCTTATTCTCTCTCTCTTCATCTCTCGGTCCTCGAATCTACTGACCTAACCCCAGAACTCCTGCCCATTGGCTCTGTCTCATCTCCCTTAGCCTTTTGACCGTTGGATCTTCAATCGGACCGTTGGATCTTCCACCGGACCGTTGGATCTCTCTAGATCTGTTGATCTACCAATCTGGGTCCCAATCAAGTCACCATCCATCCGATCGCCATCAGACTGCCTGTCACATCATCTTGTGAGACGATGGACATCATCAATCTATGTGGGCCAGTAGCCGGGCCCATCATCATCGAATTGCTGTCCGACCAGTTAGTGGACCCCATGAATTTCAAAATAATTTTAATTAAATTTTAAAAAATGGGGGGTCTACTAAATGGAGAAATTCCCCAAAGAAAAGTAAGGTTTTACTTTAAAAAAAAAAAAAAAAATTTTTTTTTTCTTATTTTTTTATTTTCAAAAAATTCCTATTTCCATTAAAGGAAATAGGGAAGCTTTAAAAGGGCAGAAGAGAGGGTTCGAAACCCAAATCTCCTAATCCCTCTCCTCCTCTCCTTTTCTCAAAACTTGCCCCCCACGTTTTCCCCTTCTTCCCCCTCCTTCTTCTCCTCTTCTTCTTTCTCGTCTTCTTCATCTTCTTCATTTTCTTTTTACCGGAGTTGCAGCCTGCAACTCCGGCCGGTAGCAACAACAGCCACCTCTTACACAGCTTGTACACCTGCTGCTCCCTGTTGCGAGAATGGCCTGCATGACCCCACAGCAACGCCATCTCACCATGCTGCCCAGCAACTTATTGCACATCCGCCTCCACCACCTGCAACTCCGGCCGACAACTCTCCCACGTCCTCTTCTTGGGGACGTGTTCTCTTGTTGCAGGTGGTGGCGATCTCATCTCCAGCACCCCCGCCTGTTGCTGCCGCCTCCTTGCTACTCCATTACCACCGCCTGTTACAGCAACCACCCCATTCGCTCCCTTCTCATTTTTGCAACCCCCTCTCCAGCCACGTTTTGGATTCCCACGTTCTCCTCTCTTCTACCATTCTCTTCCTCTCTATAAAACCAGAAAATAAAAATAAAAAGAAGAGAAAAGAAAACCAGAAAAAGAAAAGAGGAGAAGGAGAAGACAGAAGGGGGAAGCCGTTAGCTTCCCTCCTTGGAACCTGCCAGTGCTACCACCGGTAGCTTGCTGCCCACTCCCATAACCGTCTGCAACACCTTGGACCTGCTACTTCCGGCCAGCTTGCCTCCATGTTACTGTTTCCACCATAGCCAGCACAGGTCTACATCTCTAGCAAGAACCAAGAGCAGCAACCGTGCTGCCCTCCTGATCTTCACGGGTTCGGGCCAGTGTGCATGCTTCCCTCCTTCCCATTGATCTCCTCCCTGTTCGCTGCTACTCAAACCAGCAACTCCGGCCAGCATCTTATCAGCTCTTGCTGTTCACGGGGTGCCTCTCTCCATTGTTGCGCTATCATCAACCTGAACCTGCACGTGCACAACATTCAAGTCATCTCCCCCTCTCATGCTGGAGCACCTCTCCACACCAAGCACAACAATCCATGATTGCTCCACCAGACCATGCTCAACCGTCTCCTAGTGCCTCTTCCATGCTAACAAGATACGGATTCCTCTTCTCTTGGGCGATAGTGCAACACTTCCTCCTAGAGCTCGTGATCATCTTCATCCATTTGACAGAAGCACCACATACATCCTCTGGCTGATCTCCCCGAGCTGAAACACTCACCGAGCCAAACCACTCATTCGGTCATTCTCGTGATCAAATCCGATCCGATCATTAGTAAGTTTTCGATCCAAAGATTCCCCAGGCTGATCGCCTTTTTGCACCGCCAACTCCGTTCGGTGAATGCAAGAGGGTGAGTTTTTCTCTCACCTCTACCTTGTCGGCCGGTAAATGACCGAGGTGTGAAAAATCTCTCTCTACCTTCTTCCTCTCTCTCTAAAAGTTCTCTTTACATGCTTTCTTACATGCTTTCTAGAATAGATTTACCGCTTTATTTATTTCTGTCATTTATTTCATGTAAGCAACAGTTTAATTAATGCAATTTGATTTTGATGATTTTAGTATTTTCTGGATCTCTTGGATGTGTTTTTAATCTCGACTCGCCATTCTCATCCTTCCATGTTTCTCTTGTATATTATCTGTCATTTTATGTTCTTATTCGCGCTAATCCAACTAATCCTGAGTGCGGATCGACATCCGACACAAGCCACTGTGCAAAATTGCTCATTCTACAGGTTAAAAGTCTCGGATTAATTAAAAATGTGTTGAATTAGGGTTTCCGTAACCAACGACGTGGAAAAAATACCAGTAGGCGGATGAAGAGGAGTTGGGAGGATGAGGGCAGCGCCTGCAAGTCGGGAGAGTTGTTGGCCAAACCGGCAACTGCCAGAGTTGCAGGTCTAGCTAACGGTTCCGGTGGCTGATGCACAAGGGGGAGCAAGTTGCTCCTTTGGTGGTGGAGGAGGTGAAGGCACGGGGCAGTTTCAGACCTGCAACTCGAAGTTGCAGGTCGTGGAGGGAGGCTGGGCGGTGATCAGGTAGGGGCGATCCTATCCTCTTCTTTCCTCTTCTTCTATCTTCTTATTTCTTTTTCTTTTTTCTTTGTTTTTCTTTTCTGTATTTTTTTTTTTTATAAAGAGAAGACGAAGAAACGAGATCAATGGAGATTGTGGAGGGACACTACACCAAAATTGCCTATTTGCAACGATTTTGGACCGTTGTGAAACTAATTTGAAACGGCTTAAAAACCGTTGCAAAAAATGGCGTTTCAAATTAAATTGCAACGGCTCAAACCCGTTTCATTCTGAATTCCACATGGGAATAAACATTTTTGCAATGGTTTTGAACCGTTTCAAGTCTTGAAAAGGTTCAAAACCGTTGCAAAATATAAATAGAAACGGTTCTTGACACGGTTCAAAATCGTTGCAAAATATAAAATAGAAACGATTTTAAACTGTTGCGGTAGTTTACATTGCAACGGTTTTGAACCGTTTCTATTAGCAACGGCTCAAAACCGTCTCAAAATGTAATTATGCAACGGTTTTGAACCGATTTAGACCATGTTTAGTCACAGTTATAAATCATTTAAAATTAAGAAATGGTGCAAGACCATTGCAAATGATTGTAATGCAACGGTTGTAAACCATTTCTGACTTATGGTTTGTCACAATTATGAATTATTTAAAACTAAGCAACGGTTCTAAACCGTTGCAAAATATAATTCTGCAATGTTTTGAAAATTTGTGAAACGGTTTTGATCCGGTTCAAATGTGAAATTTGAAGCGGTTGATATTGTTGAAACGGTTTTGAACCGTTGCAAACGGTAAGAAAATGCAAAAAAAAATTATGCCTCATAGATGGCAATGTTGATGGTTGACCTGGTATAATTAATAATAGTTAAGTAATAGTCTTTTCCGGACAGAGAAGGTATTTAAGGCAAAAGTGAAATAGGAAATTGGAACTTGGAAGATCATCCGAGCTATAAAAAAGCCACAAATAATTAGGCTTCAACAAAATTTGGACAGATCTCAAACTAAGATATCTAAACATGTAATAACAAGTATATAACTTATAAGAAAAAGGTAACAAGTATATAACTTGTCTGAGGGAACCATTTATGAGGACAAGAACATTACAAAGCCCAAGAGGCTTTTGAAAGATTTAAATATACTAGTGGGTGGCTCGTGCCCACGGCACTCCCCGACAAAGAGTCCAAAACATGCAAACAAATGAATCCACAATGTGAACAACTGAACCCACCATTCAATAGGCAAATTTGTCATCTGTGTAAATTGGAGGGTGATCACCAAACAAATACATATCATTCACTACCTAGGTGCACATGTAGGGGCTAGAAGCTTGAAATCCACCATTCATTGGCTTCCTCAAATGACTAAAGAATCACCCAATCAGAAGTTTGAAACATCTGATCTACCACGTTTACTATCACTATTGGAATCCAATTGCAATGGTTTCTCTTGAAACTGGTATTGTTTGTGCCCACTTGCAACATGGTTTGTCAACATTGCAGATCATGCAAAGTGCTTGACAAAGTGCATGCTACTCCTGAATGTTTGGCTCATGAGTTGTCAACATTCCTAGGTATTGTCATACCCAGAATTTGGCAGTTGAGCTGAAACTTGCAACATGGAGAGGGACTAAAGTAAGGTGGGCCAACAGGTGGACCTCTTTGGTTCCATTTCCTCATCTACCACATGATCCAAACATCCATACAGTCAGTGGTCTTTAAGAGTGTGCCACGTGGATCATACCGTGGTCCGTGATGTGACCACATGTCACACTAATTGGTAATGGTGGAGGTACGTTCCTCCCTTCCCTTTTCTCCTTCCCTTCTGTTTTCTCTTCTTCTTTTTCTTCTTTTCTTCTCTCTTTTTTTTTTCTTTAATCTTCTTTTTTGGAGAGGACCAGTGTAGAAAGCGGCTGGGATTGGAGATGGTAGGCGGATGAAGCGGAGTTGGGAGGATAAGGGCAGCGCCTGTAAGTCGGGAGAGTTGCTGGCCAAACCGACAACTGCCAGAGTTGCAGGTCTAGCTAACAGTTCCGGTGGCTGGCACACAAGGGGGAGCAAGTTGCTCCTTTTGTGGTTGAGGAGGTGAAGGCACGGGGCAGTTTCAGACCTGCAAGTCGATGTTGCAGGTCGTGGAGGGAGGCTGGGCGGTGATCAGGTAGGGGCGATCCTATCCTCTTCCTTCTTCTTCTTCTTTCTTCCTTTTTCTTTTTCTTTTCTATATTTTTGTTTTGATAAAGAGAAGACGAAGAAACGAGATCAATGGAGATTGTGCAGGGACACTACACCAAAATTGCCTATTTGCAACGGTTTTGGGCCATTGTGAAACTAATTTGAAATGGCTTAAAACCGTTGCAAAAAGTGGCGTTTCAAATTAAATTGCAACGGCTCAAACCCGTTTCATTCTGAATTCCACATGGGAATAAACATTTTTACAACGGTTTTGAACCGTTGCAAAATATAAAATAGGAACGGTTTTAAACAGTTCCGGTAGTTTATATTGCAATGGTTTTGAACCGTTTCTATTAACAACGGCTCAAAATCGTCTCAAAATGTAATTATGCAACGGTTTTGAACCGTTTTAAACCATGTTTCGTCACAGTTATAAATCATTTAAAATTAAGAAACGGTGCAAAACCATTGCAAATGATTGTAATGCAACGGTTGTAAACCGTTTTTGACTTATGGTTTGTCACAATTATGAATTATTTAAAACTAAGCAACGGTTCTAAACTGTTGCAAAATATAATTCTGCAATGTTTTGAAAATTTTTGAAACGGTTTTGATCCGTTTCAAATGTGAAATTTGAAGCGGTTGATATGGTTGAAACAGTTTTGAACCGTTGCAAACGGTAAGAAAATGCAAATAAAAATTATGCCCTATAGATGGCAATGTTGATGGTTGACCTGGTATAATTAATAATAGTTAAGTAATAGTCTTTTCCGGACAGAGAAGGTATTTAAGGCAAAAGTGAAATAGGAAATTGGAACTTGGAAGATCATCCGAGCTATAAAAAAGCCACAAATAATTAGGCTTCAACAAAATTTGGACAGATCTCAAACGAAGATATCTAAACATGTAATAACAAGTATATAACTTATAAGAAAAGGGTAACAAGTATATAACTTGTCTGAGGGAACCATTTATGAGGACTAGATAATTACAAAGCCCAAGAGGCTTTTGAAAGATTTAAATATGCTAGTGGGTGGCTCGTGCCCACGGCACTCCCCGACAAAGACTCCAAAACATGCAAACAAATGAATCCACAATGTGAACAACTGAACCCACCATTCAATAGGCAAATTCGTAATCTGTGTAAATTGGAGGGTGATCACCGAACAAATACATATCATTCACTACCTAGGTGCACATGTAGGGGCAAGAAGCTTGAAATCCACCATTCATTGGCTTCCTCAAATGACTAAAGAATCACCCAATCAGAAGTTTGAAACATCTGATCTACCACATTCACTATCACTATTGGAATCCAATTGCAATGGTTTCTCTTGAAACTGGTATTGTTTGTGCCCACTTGCAACATGGTTTGTCAACATTGCAGATCATGCAATGTGCTTGACAAAGTGCATGCTACCCCTGAATGTTTGGCTCATGAGTTGTCAACATTCCTAGGTATTGTCATACCCAGAATTTGGCAGTTGAGCTAAAACTTGCAACATGGAGAGGGATTAAGGTAAGGTGGGCCAACAGGTGGACCTCTTTGGTTCCATTTCCTCATCTGCCACATGATCCAAACATCCATACAGTCAGTGGTCTTTAAGAGTGTGCCACGTGGATCAGACCGTGGTCTGTGATGTTAACCACATGTCACACTAATTGGTAATGGTGGAGGTACGTTCCTCCCTTCTCTTTTCTCCTTCCCTTCTGTTTTCTTTTCTTCTTTTTCTTCTTTTCTTCTCTCTTTTTTTTTTCTTTGATCTTCTTTTTTGGAGAGGACCAGTGTAGAAAGCGGCTGGGATTGGAGACGATAGGCGGATGAAGAGGGGTTGGGAGGATGAGGGCAGCGCCTGCAAGTCGGCAGAGTTGCTGGCCAAACTGGCAACTGCCAGAGTTGCAGGTCTAGCTAACGGTTTCGGTGGCTGGCGCACATGGGGGAGCAAGTGGTTCCTTTGGTGGTTGAGGAGGTGAAGGCACGGGGCAGTTTCAGACCTGCAACTCGAAGTTGCAGGTCGTGGAGGGAGGCTGGGCGGTGAACAAGTAGGGGCGATCCTATCTTCCTTGGTTCCATTTCCTCATCTGCCACATGATCCAAACATCCATACAGTCAGTGGTCTTTAAGAGTGTGCCACGTGGATCATGCCGTGGTCCGTGATGTGAGCCACATGTCACACTAATTGGTAATGGTGGAGGTACGTTCCTTCCTTCTCTTTTCTCCTTCCCTTCTGTTTTCTTTTCTTCTTTTTATTCTTTTCTTCTCTTTTTTTTTTTCTTTGATCCTCTTCTTTGGATAGGACCAGTGTAGAAAGCAGCTGGGATTGGAGATGGTAGGCGGATGAAGAGGAGTTGGGAGGATGAGGGCAGCGCCTGCAAGTCGGGAAAGTTGCTGGCCAAACCGGCAACTGCCAGAGTTGCAGGTCTAGCTAATGGTTCCGGTGGCTGGCGCACAAGGGGGAGCAAGTGGTTCCTTTGGTTTTTGAGGAGGTGAAGGCACGGGGCAGTTTCAGACCTGCAACTCGAAGTTGCAGGTCGTGGAGGGAGGCTAGGCGGTGATCAGGTAGGGGCGATCCTATCCTCTTCCTTCTTCTTCCTCTTCTATCTTCCTTTTTCTTTTTCTTTTTTTTTTTATTTTTCTTTTCTGTATTTTTTTTTTTTGATAAAGAGAAGACGAAGAAACGAGATCAATGGAGATTGTGGAGGGACACTACACCAAAATTGCCTATTTGCAACGGTTTTGGACCATTGTGAAACTAATTTGAAACGGCTTAAAACCGTTGCAAAAAGTGGCATTTCAAATTAAATTGCAACGGCTCAAACCCGTTTCATTCTGAATTCTACATGGGAATAAACATTTTTGCAACGGTTTTGAACCGTTCCAAGTCTTGAAACGGTTCAAAACCGTTGCAAAATATAAAATTAAAACGGTTCTTGAAATGGTTGAAAACCGTTGCAAAATATTAAATAGAAACGGTTTTAAACTGTTGCAGTAGTTTACATTGCAACGGTTTTGAACCGTTTCTATTAGCAACGGCTGAAAACCGTCTCAAATTATAATTATGAAACGGTTTTGAACCGTTTTAAACCATTTTTGTCACAGTTATAAATCATTTAAAATTAAGAAATGGTGCAAAACCATTGCAAATGATTGTAATGCAACGGTTGTAAACCGTTTTTGACTTATGGTTTGTCACAATTATGAATTATTTAAAACTAAGCAACGGTTCTAAACCGTTGCAAAATATAATTCTGCAATGTTTTGAAAATTTGTGAAACGGTTTTGATCCGTTTCAAATGTGAAATTTGAAGGAGTTGATATTGATGAAACGGTTTTGAACCGTTGCAAACGGTAAGAAAATGCAAAACAAAATTATGCCTTATAGATGGCAATGTTGATGGTTGACCTGGTATAATTAACAATAGTTAAGTAATAGGCTTTTCTGGACAGTGAAGGTATTTAAGGCAAAAGTGAAATAGGAAATTGGAACTTGGAAGATCATCCAAGCTATAAAAAAGCCACAAATAATTAGGCTTCAACAAAATTTGGACAGATCTCAAACTAAGATATCTAAACATGTAATAACAAGTATATAACTTATAAGAAAAAGGTAACAAGTATATAACTTGTCTGAGGGAACCATTTATGAGGACTAGAACATTACAAAGCCCAAGAGGCTTTGGAAAGATTTAAATATACTAGTGGGTGGCTCGTGCCTACGGCACTCCTCGACAAAGAGTCCAAAACATGCAAACAAATGAACCCACAATGTGAACAACTGAACCCACCATTCAATAGGCAAATTCGTAATCTGTGTAAATTGGAGGGTGATCACCGAACAAATACATATCATTCACTACCGAGGTGCACATGTAGGGGCTAGAAGCTTGAAATCCACCATTCATTGGCTTCCTCAAATGACTAAGGAATCACCCAATCAGAAGTTTGAAACATCTGATCTACCACATTTGTAACATCTGATCTACCACATTCACTATCACTATTGGAATCCAATTGCAATGGTTTCTCTTGAAACTGGTATTGTTTGTGCCCACTTGCAACATGGTTTGTCAACATTGCAGATCATGCAAAGTGCTTGACAAAGTGCATGCTACCCCTAAATGTTTGGCTCATGAGTTGTCAACATTCCTAGGTATTGTCATACCCAGAATTTGGCAGTTGAGCTGAAACTTGCAACATGGAGAGGGACTAAGGTAAGGTGGGCCAATAGGTGGACCTCTTTGGTTCCATTTCCTCATCTGCCACATGATCCAAACATCCATACAGTCAGTGGTCTTTAAGAGTGTGCCACGTGGATCATACCGTGGTCCGTGATGTGAGACACATGTCACACTAATTGGTAATGGTGGAGGTACATTCCTCCCTTCTCTTTTCTCCATCCCTTCTGTTTTCTTTTCTTCTTTTTCTTCTTTTCTTCTCTATTTTTTTTCTTTGATCTTCTTTTTTGGAGGGGACCAGTGTAGAAAGCGGCTGGGATTGGAGATGGTAGGCGGATGAAGAGGAGTTGGGAGGATTAGGGCAGCGCCTGCAAGTTGGGAGAGTTGTTGGCCAAACCGGCAACTGCCAGAGTTGCAGGTCTAGCTAACGGGTCCGGTGGCTGGCGCACAAGGGGGAGCAAGTTGCTCCTTTGGTGGTTGAGGAGGTGAAGGCACGGGGCAGTTTTAGACCTGCAACTCGAAGTTGCAGGTCGTGGAGGGAAGCTGGGCGATGATTGATATTCGCTTAAAAGTGCGTATTTTCCACTGTTATCTTTTAAGCATTTTCACACTCTCCTACGTTAAAATGCTCTATTTATCTACTTTTCTACGTAAGTGTCTCTTTTATTGCGTAGAACACACTTTTCTGGACGAAATGGTATATTTGCATGCATTAAACACATTTTTGGAAGTCTAGACATTGTGTCGTTCTGATAAAGTCTCATTACGCGCTTCTTCTGTTGCAGGAAACCCCGATGATACAATTCTCGAGACTTGCGAGCCCACATCGATCAAGAAAGCCCATTATCAAAGCTTAAAGAGCCCACATGCTATGACTAGAAGATATGGGCTGAATAAGAGGACCAAAAAGTCAGCCCAAAGAACGAAGAGAGCAGGAGAGCCAATGACTAAGAGACAGACCAAAGCGTTTAAAGCCACATGAGTCAGCAAAGAATGATAGTCTACTCTACTGGAGAAGCGTGAGGATGGTCACAGTGAAGACCAGGGTTCCAGACCCTCTGCTAATACTTTTATCTCTATTTTCTGATATTTTCTCTCTCATCTCTCCTTATTCTCTCTCTCTTCATCTCTCGGTGCTCGAATCTACTAACCTAATCCCCCTCCTATCTCTTGCTCTATCTCCCCAAAAAAACCCCTACGTTCTTTCTCCTCCTCTTCTTCTTCTTCTTCTTCTTCTTCTTCTTCTTCTTCTTCTTTTACCGACCGAAGTTGCAGAACTCCGGCCACCTCGTCTTCTTCACGTTCTTCTCCTCCTCCAGTCGCTGCCCAACCCCTTGCTCACCTCGCCAGTGCCTCTCTTCTCCACTACGATCCACTTCTCCCTCTTCAAGACGCCCCTCACTTCCGTTTTTCTTTTTTTTTCGTTCCCACATCTCTTCTCCCCACCGAGAAGCCAAGCTGTCCTCACCAAAGGCTCTTCACTTGCCCTTCTCTCCCTTCATTTGGCTCCCCACTCTCACCCCATGCTGCATCAAATAGCGTCGTCCACTCCCCATTGCTGGCCATACCTGCAACTCCAGCCAGCTCTTCTCCTTCTTAACAGCACCGCCCCCACCTGCTGTTACCGTGGATGCTCTCCTCCTTACATCTTCAAACCCTTGCCTCTTTGGACAACCGGCAACCTTACCCTTGCCCGAACGGTGTTATCATCACACCTCACCATCTTCTTCCTCAAACCACTGCCGAAGTTGCAGGTCTGCAACTCCGGCGTTAATGGTGTGAACCATGAAAAAAAAAAAACACAAAAAAAAAATATATAAAAGAAAGAAAAGAAAAGAAGAAGAAGAGATGAGGAGAGAACAGCAGGCCACCTGCTTCTCCTTCTTCCAAGACCGCCATTCTCCTCCCCAGCCGTCCCCTGCATAGCACCACCACGTGGTGTACTCATTTTCTCCGGCCATTCATCCCTTCACCACCTTCTCACAGATCGTCGCCACTCTCTAAAGAGCAGTCGGTGCTCTTCTTGCTGCTAGTGCACCGTCCACACCAACCTCCGCCAAGTACCAGCTAGCGTCTCCTCTCCAAAATGTGGAAACTCATCCACGGTTTGGCGTTGAAGCCCCTCCACATGCTGCACAGCTCCTATCCTCCACCATCACCGTCCTTCATCACCACGTCCAAGTTGACGACACTTGCAGGTTCCAAATAGCAAGGTCGATCTCTTTCTTTTTGGTAGTATTCTCTCTTTCTCTAACCTTTCTCTACTTTCTTTCTCTTTCTCTCTCTATAATTTCTCTCTCTAGAAATCTGGTCTATCTCTCACCTTCAAGTTTCTCTCTTTAAAAATATCTTTCTTTAGTTAATTTGAATGCTTTTTAGTTAGTTTCTTTCTTTATTGTTAAATTTTGTAAGCACTTTGGATCCAAGAATAAATTTGAATAGATTTTTTTTATTATGTTTTGGTTTCTCATTTATGTTTCTATTAGTCCATAATCATCTCTCTAAAATCATATTTTAAAACCATCGTGATCATCACTCTCACCTCACCGTATTAATAAGCAAAGTTCGTCATTTTATGTTCAGAGTAGCACTAACCCGACTAATCTCGAGTGCGGATCGACATCCGACACGAAGCCCCTATACAATATCGCATATTTTGCAGGAATTAAATCAGAAAAGATACAAATTTAGTTGGAATTAGGGTTGTCATAACCAACGAAGCAGAAAATACCTACATTTAGTGATCAGGTAGGGGCGATCCTATCATCTTCCTTCTTCTTCTTCTATCTTCCTTTTTCTTTTTCTTTTTTCTTTGTATTTCTTTTCTGCATTTTTTTTTTCATAAAGAGAAGACGAAGAAATGAGATCAATGGAGATTGTAGAGGGACACAACACCAAAATTGCCTATTTGCAACGATTTTGGACCGTTGTGAAACTAATTTGAAACGGCTTAAAACCGTTGCAAAAAGTGGCGTTTCAAATTAAATTGCAACGGCTCAAACCGTTTCATTCTGAATTCCACATGGGAATAAACATTTTTGCAACGGTTTTGAACCGTTTCAAGTCTTGAAACGGTTCAAAATCGTTGCAAAATATAAAGTAGAAACGGTTTTAAACTGTTGCGGTAGTTTACATTGCAACGGTGTTGAACCGTTTCTATTAGCAACGGCTCAAAATCGTCTCAAAATGTAATTATGCAACAGTTTTGAACCGTTTTAAACCATCTTTCGTCACAATTATAAATCATTTAAAATTAAGAAACGGTGCAAAACTATTACAAATGATTGTAATGCAACGGTTGTAAACTGTTTCTGACTTATGGTTTGTCACAATTATGAATTATTTAAAACTAAGCAACGGTTCTAAACCGTTGCAAAATATAATTCCGCAATGTTTTGAAAATTTGTGAAACGGTTTTGATCCGTTTCAAATGTGAAATTTGAAGCAGTTGATATTGTTGAAACGGTTTTGAACCGTTGCAAAGGGTAAGAAAATGCAAAAAAAAATTATGCCTTATAGATGGCAATGTTGATGGTTGACCTGGTATAATTAACAATAGTTAAGTAATAGTCTTTTCCGGACAGAGAAGGTATTTAAGGCAAAAGTGAAATAGGAAATTGGAACTTGGAAGATCATCCAAGCTATAAAAAAGCCACAAATAATTAGGCTTCAACAAAATTTGGACAGATCTCAAACTAAGATATCTAAACATGTAATAACAAGTATATAACTTATAAGAAAAAGGTAACAAGTATATAACTTGTCTGAGGGAACCATTTATGAGGACTAGAAAATTACAAAGCCCAAGAGGCTTTTGAAAGATTTAAATATACTAGTGGGTGGCTCGTGCCCACGGCACTCCCCGACAAAGAGTCCAAAACATGCAAACAAATGAACCCACAATGTGAACAACTGAACCCACCATTCAATAGGCAAATTCGTAATCTGTGTAAATTGGAGGGTGATCACTGAACAAATACATATCATTCACTACCTAGGTGCACATGTAGGGGCTAGAAGTTTGAAATCCACCATTCATTGGCTTCCTCAAATGACTAAAGAATCACCCAATCAGAAGTTTGAAACATCTGATCTACCACATTCACTATCACTATTGGAATCCAATTGCAATGGTTTCTCTTGAAACTGGTATTGTTTGTGCCCACTTGCAACATGGTTTGTCAACATTGCAGATCATGCAAAGTGCTTGACAAAGTGCATGCTACCCCTGAATGTTTGGCTCATGAGTTGTCAACATTCCTAGGTATTGTCATACCCAGAATTTGGCAGTTGAGCTGAAACTTGCAACATGGAGTGGGACTAAGGTAAGGTGGACCTCTTTGGCTCCATTTCCTCATCTGCCACATGATCCAAACATCCATACAGTCAGTGGTCTTTATGAGTGTGCCACGTGGATCATACCGTGGTCCGTGATGTGAGCCACATGTCACACTAATTGGTAATGGTGGAGGTACGTTTCTCCCTTCTCTTTTCTCCTTCTCTACTATTTTCTTTTCTTCTTTTTCTTCTTTTCTTCTCTCTTTTTTTTTTCTTTGATCTTCTTTTTTGGAGAGGACAAGTGTAGAAAGAGGCTGGGATTGGAGATGGTAGGCGGATGAAGAGGAGTTTGGAGGATGAGGGCAGCGCCTGCAAGTCGGGAGAGTTGCTGGCCAAACCAGCAACTGCCAGAGTTTCAGGTCTAGCTAACGGTTTCGGTGGCTGGCGCACAAGGGGGAGCAAGTTGCTCCTTCGGTGGTTGAGGAGGTGAAGGCATAGGGCAGTTTCAGACCTGTCGTGGAGGGAGGCCGGGCGGTGATTAGGTAGGGGCGATCCTATCCTCTTCCTTCTTCTTCTTCTATCTTCCTTTTTCTTTTTCTTTTTTCTTTGTTTTTCTTTTCTGTATTTTTTTTTGTTGATAAAGAAAAGACGAAGAAACGAGATCAATGGAGATTGTGGAGGGACACTACACCGAAATTGCCGTTGTAAAACTAATTTGAAACGGCTTAAAACTGTTGCAAAAAGTGGAGTTTCAAATTAAATTGCAACGGCTCAAACCCGTTTCATTCTGAATTCCACATGGGAATCTTGTACGGTTCAAAACCGTTGCAAAATATAATATTGAAACGGTTCTTGAAACGGTTCAAAACCGTTGCAAAAATATAAAATAGAAACGATTTTAAACTGTTGTGGTAGTTTACATTGCAACGGTTTTGAACCGTTTCTATTAGCAACGGCTCAAAATCGTCTCAAAATGTAATTATGCAACGGTTTTGAACTGTTTTAAACCATGTTTCGTCACAGTTATAAATCAATTAAAATTAAGAAACGGTGCAAAACCATTGCAAATGATTGTAATGCAACGGTTGTAAACCGTTTCTGACTTATGGTTTGTCACAATTATGAATTATTTAAAACTAAGCAACGGTTCTAAACCGTTGCAAAATATAATTCTGCAATGTTTTGAAAATTTGTGAAACGGTTTTGATCCGTTTCAAATGTGAAATTTGAAGCGGTTGATATTGTTGAAACGGTTTTGAACCGTTCCAAACGGTAAGAAAATGCAAAAAAAAAATTATGCCCTATAGATGGCAATGTTGATGGTTGACCTGGTATAATTAACAATAGTTAAGTAATAGTCTTTTCCGGACAGAGAAGGTATTTAAGGCAAAAGTGAAATAGGAAATTGGATCTTAGAAGATCATCCAAGCTATAAAAAAGCCACAAATAATTAGGCTTCAACAAAGTTTGGACAGATCTCAAACTAAGATATCTAAACATGTAATAACAAGTATATAACTTATAAGAAAAAGGTAACAAGTATATAACTTGTCTGAGGGAACCATTTATGAGGACTAGAATATTACAAAGCCCAAGAGGCTTTTGAAAGATTTAAATATACTAGTGGGTGGCTCGTGCCCACGGCACTCCCCGACAAAGAGTCCAAAACATGAAAAACAAATGAATCCACAATGTGAACAACTGAACCGACCATTCAATAGGCAAATTCGTAATCTGTGTAAATTGGAGGGTGATCACCGAACAAATACATATCATTCACTACCTAGGTGCACATGTAGGGGCTAGAAGCTTGAAATCCAACATTCATTGGCTTCCTCAAATGACTAAAGAATCACCCAATCAGAAGTTTGAAACATCTGATCTACCACATTCACTATCACTATTGGAATCCAATTGCAATGGTTTCTCTTGAAACTGGTATTGTTTGTGCCCACTTGCAACATGGTTTGTCAACATTGCAGATCATGAAAAGTGCTTGACAAAGTGCATGCTACCCCTGAATGTTTGGCTCATGAGTTGTCAACATTCCTAGGTATTGTCATACCCAGAATTTGGCAGTTGAGCTAAAACTTGCAACATGAAGAGGGACTAAGGTAAGGTGGGCCAACAGGTGGACCTCTTTGGTTCCATTCCCTCATCTGCCACATGATCAAAACATCCATACAGTCAGTGGTCTTTAAGAGTGTGCCACGTGGATCATACCGTGGTCCGTGATGTGAGCCACATGTCACACTAATTGGTAATGGTGGAGGTACGTTCCTCCCTTCTCTTTTCTCCTTCCCTTCCATTTTCTTTTCATCTTTTTCTTCTTTTCTTGTCTCTTTTTTTTTTCTTTGATCTTCTTTTTTGGAGAGGACAAGTGTAGAAAGCGGTTGGGATTGGAGATGGTAGGCGGATGAAGAGGAGTTGGGAGGATGAGGGCAGCCCCTGCAAGTCAGGAGAGTTGCTGGCCAAACCGGCAACTGCCAGAGTTGCAGGTCTAGCTAACAGTTCCGGTGGCTGGCGCACAAGGGGGAGCAAGTTGCTCCTTCGGTGGTTGAGCAGGTGAAGGCACGGGACAGTTTCAGACCTGCAACTCGAAGTTGCAGGTCGTGGAGGGAGCCTGGGCGGTGATCAGGTAGGGGCGATCCTATCCTCTTCCTTCTTCTTCTTCTATCTTCCTTTTTCTTTTTCTTTTTTCTTTATTTTTCTTTTCTGTATTTTTGTTTTGATAAAGAGAAGACGAAGAAACGAGATCAATGGAGATTGTGGAGGGACACTACACCAAAATTGCCTATTTGCAACGGTTCTGGACCGTTGTGAAACTAATTTGAAACGGCTTAAAATCGTTGCAAAAAGTGGCATTTCAAATTAAATTGCAACGGCTCAAACCCATTTCATTCTGAATTCCACATGGGAATAAAAATTTTTGCAACGGTTTTGAACCATTTCAAGTCTTGAAACGGTTCAAAACTGTTGCAAAATATATAATAGAAACGGTTCTTGAAACTGTTCAAAACTATTTTAAAATATAAAATAGAAACGGTTTTAAACAGTTGCGGTAGTTTACATTGCAACGGTTTTGAACCGTTTCTATTAGCAACGGCTCAAAATCGTCTCAAAATGTAATTATGCAACGGTTTTGAACCGTTTTAAACCATGTTTCATCACAGTTATAAATCATTTAGAATTAAGAAATGGTGCAAAACCATTGCAAATGATTGTAATGCAACGGTTGTAAACCGTTTCTGACTTATGGTTTGTCACGATTATGAATTATTTAAAACTAAGCAACGGTATTAAACCATTGTAAAATATAATTCTGGAATGTTTTGGAAATTCGTGAAACGGTTTTGATCCGTTTCAAATGTGAAATTTGAAGCAGTTGATATTGTTGAAACGGTTATGAACCGTTGCAAAGGGTAAGAAAATGCAAAAAACAATTATGCCTTATAGATGGCAATGTTGATGGTTGACCTAGTATAATTAACAATAGTTAAGTAATAGTCTTTTCCGGACAGAGAAGGTATTTAAGGCAAAAGTGAAATAGGAAATTGGAACTTGGAAGATCATCCAAGCTATAAATAAGCCACAAATAATTAGGCTTCAACAAAATTTGGACAGATCTCAAACTAAGATATCTAAACATGTAATAACAAGTATATAACTTATAAAAAAAGGTAACAAGTATATAACTTGTCTGAGGGAACCATTTATGAGGACTAGAACATTACAAAGCCCAAGAGGCTTTTGAAAGATTTAAATTTACTAGTGGGTGGCTCGTGCCCACGGCACTCCCCGACAAAGAGGCCAAAACATGCAAACAAATGAACCCACAATGTGAACAACTGAACCCACCATTCAATAGGCAAATTCGTAATCTGTGTAAATTGGATGGTGATCACCGAACAAATACATATCATTCACTACCTAGGTGCACATGTAGGGGCTAGAAGCTTGAAATCCACCATTCATTGGCTTCCTCAAATGACTAAAGAATCACCCAATCAGAAGTTTGAAACATCTGATCTACCACATTCACTATCACTATTGGAATCCAATTGCAATGGTTTCTCTTGAAACTGGTATTGTTTGTGCCCACTTGCAACATGGTTTGTCAACATTGCAGATCATGTAAAGTGCTTGACAAAGTGCATGCTACCCCTGAATGTTTGGCTCATGAGTTGTCAACAGTCCTAGGTATTGTCATACCCAGAATTTGGTAGTTGAGTTGAAACTTGCAACATGGAGAGGGACTAAGGTAAGGTGGGCCAACAGGTGGACCTCTTTCGTTCCATTTCCTCATCTGCCACATGATCCAAACATCCATACAGTCAGTGGTCTTTAAGAGTGTGCCACGTGGATCATACCGTGGTCCGTGATGTGAGCCACATGTCACACTAATTGGTAATGGTGGAGGTACGTTCCTCGCTTCTCTTTTCTCCTTCCCTTCTGTTTTCTTTTCTTCTTTTTCTTCTTTTCTTCTCTCTTTTTTTTTTCTTTGATCTTCTTTTTTAGAGAGGACCAGTGTAGAAAGCGGCTAGGATTGGAGATGGTAGGCGGATGAAGAGGAGTTGGGAGGATGAGGGCAGCGCCTGCAAGTCGGGAGAGTTATTGGCCAAACCGACAACTGCCAGAGTTGCAGGTCCAGCTACGGGTTCTGGTGGCTGGCGCACAAGGGGGAGCAAGTTGCTGCTTTGGTGGTTGAGGAGGTGAAGGCATGGGGCAGTTTCAGACCTGCAAGTCGATGTTGCAGGTCGTGGAGGGAGGCTGGGCGGTGATCAGGTAGGGGCGATCCTATCCTCTACCTTCTTCTTCTTCTATCTACCTTTTTCTTTTTCTTTTTTCTTTGTTTTTCTTTTCTTAATTTTTTTTTTTCATAAAGAGAAGACGAAGCAACGAGATCAATGGAGATTGTGGAGGGACACTACACCAAAATTGCCTATTTGCAACGGTTTTGGACCGTGGTGAAACTAATTTGAAACGGCTTAAAACCGTTGCAAAAAATGGCATTTAAAATTAAATTGCAACGTCTCAAACCCGTTTCATTCTGAATTCCACATGGGAATAAACATTTTTGCAACGGTTTTGAACCGTTTCTATTCTTGAAACGGTTCAAAACTGTTGCAAATTATAAAATAGAAACGGTTCTTGAAACGGTTCAAAACTGTTGCAAAATATAAAATAGAAACGATTTTAAACTGTTGCGGTAGTTTACATTGCAACGGTTTTGAACCGTTTCTATTAGCAACGGCTCAAAACCGTCTCAAAATGTAATTATGCAACAGTTTTGAACCGTTTTAAACCATGTTTCGTCACAGTTATAAATCATTTAAAATTAAGAAACAGTGCAAAACCATTGCAAATGATTGTAATGCAACGGTTGTAAACCGTTTCTGACTTATGGTTTGTCACAATTATGAATTATTTAAAACTAAGCAACGGTTCTAAACCGCTGCAAAATATAATTCTGCAATGTTTTGAAAATTTGTGAAACGATTTTGATCCGTTTCAAATGTGAAATTTGAAGCGGTTCATATTGTTGAAACGGTTTTGAACCGTTGCAAACGGTAAGAAAATGCAAAAAAAAATTATGCCTTATAGATGGCAATGTTGATGGTTGACCTGGTATAATTAACGATAGTTAAGTAATAGTCTTTTCCGGACAGAGAAGGTATTTAAGGCAAAAGTGAAATAGGAAATTAGAACGTGGAAGATCATCCGAGCTATAAAAAAGCCACAAATAATTAGGCTTCAACAAAATTTGGACAGATCTCAAACTAAAATATCTAAACATGTAATAACAAGTATATAACTTATAAGAAACAGGTAACAAGTATATAACTTGTCTGAGGGAACCATTTATGAGGACTAGAACATTACAAAGCCCAAGAGGCTTTTGAAAGATTTAAATATACTAGTGGGTGGCTCGTGCCCACGTTACTCCACGACAAAGAGTGCAAAACATGCAAACAAATGAACCCACAATGTGAACAACTGAACCCACCATTCAATAGGCAAATTCGTAATCTATGTAAATTGGAAGGTGATCACCGAACAAATACATATCATTCACTACCTAGGTGCACATGTAGGGGCTAGAAGCTTGAAATCCACCATTCATTGGCTTCCTCAAATGACTAAAGAATCTCCCGATCAGAAGTTTGAAACATCTGATCTACCACATTCACTATCACTATTGGAATCCAATTGTAATGGTTTCTCTTGAAACTGGTATTGTTTGTGCCCACTTGCAACATGGTTTGTCAACATTGCAGACCATGCAAAGTGCTTGACAAAGTGCATGTTACCCCTGAATGTTTGGCTCATGAGTTGTCAACATTCCTAGGTATTGTCATACCCAGAATTTGGCAGTTGAGCTGAAACTTGCAACATGGAGAGGGACTAAGGTAAGGTGGGCCAACAGGTGGACCTCTTTGGTTCCATTTCCTCATCGGCCACATGATCCAAACATCCATACAGTCAGTGGTCTTTAAGAGTGTGCCACGTGGATCATACCGTGTTCCGTGATGTGAGCCACATGTCACACTAATTGGTAATGGTGGAGGTACGTTTCTCCCTTCTCTTTTCTCCGTCCCTTCCGTTTTCTTTTCTTCTTTTTCTTCTTTTTTACTCTTTTTTTTTTCTTTGATCTTCTTTTTTAGAGAGGACCAGTGTAGAAAGCGGCTGGGATTGGTGGTGGTAGGCGGATGAAAAGGAGTTGGGAGGATGAGGGCAGCGCCTGCAAGTCAGGAGAGTTGCTGGCCAAACCGGCAACTGCCAGAGTGGCAGGTCTAGCTAACGGTTCCGGTGGCTGGCGCACAAGAGGGAGCAAGTTGCTCCTTTGGTGGTTGAGGAGGTGAAGGCACGGGGCAGTTTCAGACCTGCAACTCGAAGTTGCAGGTCGTGGAGGGAGGCTGGGCAGTGATCAGGTAGGGGCGATCCTATCCTCTTCCTTTTTCTTCTTATATCTTCCTTTTTCTTTTTCTTTTTTCTTTGTTTTTCTTTTCTGTATTTTTTTTTTGATAAAGAAAAGACGAAGAAACGAGATCAATGGAGATTGTGGAGGGACACTACACCAAAATTGCCTATTTGCAACGGTTTTGGACCGTTGTGAAACTAATTTGAAACGGCTTAAAATCGTTGCAAAAAGTGGCGTTTCAAATTAAATTGCAACGGCTCAAACCCGTTTCATTCTGAATTCCACATGGGAATAAACATTTTTGCAACGGTTTTGAACTGTTTCAAGTCTTGAAACGGTTCAAAACCGTTGCAAATTATAAAATAGAAACGGTTCTTGAAACAGTTCAAAACCGTTGCAAAATATAAAATAGAAATGATTTTAAACTGTTGCGGTAGTTTACATTGCAACGGTTTTGAACCGTTTCTATTAGCAACGGCTCAAAACCGTCTCAAAATGTAATTATGCAACAGTTTTGAACCGTTTTAAACCATGTTTCGTTACAGTTATAAATCATTTAGAATTAAGAAATGGTGCAAAACCATTGCA
Organism: Euptelea pleiosperma; assembly: GCA_035048495.1. NCBI lineage: Eukaryota > Viridiplantae > Streptophyta > Magnoliopsida > Ranunculales > Eupteleaceae > Euptelea > Euptelea pleiosperma. Next base: position 1,146,687 of record CM068545.1, read on the forward strand.
AATGATTGTAATGCAACGGTTGTAAACCGTTTCTGACTTATGGTTTGTCACAATTATGAATTATTTAAAACTAAGCAACGGTTCTAAACCGTTGCAAAATATAATTTTCCAATGTTTTAAAAATTTGTGAAATGGTTTTGATCCGTTTCAAATGTGAAATTTGAAGCGGTTGATATTGTTTAAACGGTTATGAACCGTTGCAAACGGTAAGAAAATGCAAAAAAAAATTATGCCTTATAGATGGCAATGTTGATGGTTGACCTGGTATAATTAACAATAGTTAAGTAATAGTCTTTTCCGGACAGAGAAGGTATTTAAGGCAAAAGTGAAATAGGAAATTGGAACTTGGAAGATCATCCGAGCTATAAAAAAGCCACAAATAATTAGGCTTCAACAAAATTTGGACAGATCTCAAACTAAGATATCTAAACATGTAATAACAAGTATATAACTTATAAGAAAAAGGTAACAAGTATATAACTTGTCTGAGGGAACCATTTATGAGGACTAGAATATTACAAAGCCCAAGAGGCTTTTGAAAGATTTAAATATACTAGTGGGTGGCTCGTGCCACGGCACTCCCCGACAAAGAGTCCAAAACATGCAAACAAATGAACCCACAATGTGAACAACTGAACCCACCATGCAATAGGCAAATTCGTAATCTGTGTAAATTAGAGGGTGATCACCGAACAAATACATATCATTCACTACCTAGGTGCACAAGTATGGGCTAGAAGCTTGAAATCCACCATTCTTTGGCTTCCTCAAATGACTAAAGAATCACCCGATCAGAAGTTTGAAACATCTGATATACCACATTCACTATCACTATTGGAATCCAATTGCAACGGTTTCTCTTGAAACTGGTATTGTTTGTGCCCACTTGCAACATGGTTTGTCAACATTGCAGATCATGCAAAGTGCTTGACAAAGTGCATGCTACCCCTGAATGTTTGGCTCATGAGTTGTCAACATTCCTAGGTATTGTCATACCCAAAATTTTGCAGTTGAGCTGAAACTTGCAACATGGAGAGGGACTAAGGTAAGGTGGACCTCTTTGGTTCCATTTCCTCATCTACCACATGATCCAAACATCCATTCAGTCAGTGGTCTTTAAGAGTTTGCCACGTGGATCATACCGTGGTCCGTGATGTGAGCCACATGTCACACTAATTGGTAATAGTGGAGGTACATTCCTCCCTTCTCTTTTCTCCTTCCTTTCTCTTTTCTTTTCTTCTTTTCTTCTCACTTTTTTTTTCTTTGATCTTCTTTTTTGGAGAGGACCAGTGTAGCAAGCGGCTGGGATTGGAGATGGTAGGCGGATGAAGAGGAGTTGGGAGGATGTGGGCCGCGCCTGCAAGTCGGGAGAGTTGCTGGCCAAATCGGTAACTACCAGAGTTGCAAGTCTAGCTAACGGTTCCGGTGGCTGGCGCACAAGGGGGAGCAAGTTGCTCCTTTGGTGGTTGAGGAGGTGAAGGCACGGGGCAGTTTCAGACCTGCAATTCGAAGTTGCAGGTCGTGGTGGGAGGCTGGGCGGTGATCAGGTAGGGGCGATCCTATCCTCTTCCTTCTTCTTCTTCTATCTTCCTTTTTCTTTTTCTTTTCTCTTTGTTTTTCTTTTCTGTATTTTTTTTTTGATAAAGAGCAGACGAAGAAACGAGATCAATGGAGATTGTGGAGGGACACTACACCAAAATTGCCTATTTGCAACGGTTTTGGACCGTGGTGAAACTAATTTGAAATGGCTTACAACCGTTGCAAAAAGTGGCATTTCAAATTATATTGCAATGGCTCAAACCCATTTCATTCTGAATTCCACATGGGAATAAACATTTTTGCAACGGTTCAAAACCGTTGCAAAATATAAAATAGAAACGATTCTTGAAACGGTTCAAAACCGTTGCAAAATATATAATAGAAACGGTTTTAAACTGTTGCGGTAGTTTACATCGCAACGGTTTTGAACCGTTTCTATTAGCAACAGCCCAAAATCGTCTCAAAATCGTATTATGCAACGGTTTTGAACCGTTTTAAACCATGTTTCGTCACAGTTATAAATCATTTAGAATTAAGAAACGGTGCAAAACCATTGCAAATGATTGTAATGCAACGGTTGTAAACCGTTTCTGACTTATGGTTTGTCACAATTATGAATTATTTAAAACTAAGCAACGGTTCTAAACCGTTGAAAAATATAATTCTGCAATGTTTTGAAAATTTGTGAAACGGTTTTGATCCGTTTCAAATGTGAAATTTGAAGCGGTTCATATTGTTGAAACGGTTTTGAACCGTTGCAAACGGTAAGAAAATGCAAAAAAAAATTATGCCTTATAGATGGCAATGTTGATGGTTGACCTGGTATAATTAACAATAGTTAAGTAATAGTCTTTTCCGGACAGAGAAGGTATTTAAGGCTAAAGTGAAATAGGAAATTGGAACTTGGAAGATCATCCGAGCTATAAAAAAGCCACAAATAATTAGGCTTCAACAAAATTTGGACAGATCTCAAACTAAGATATCTAAACATGTAATAACAAGTATATAACTTATAAGAAACAGGTAACAAGTATATAACTTGTCTAAGGGAACCATTTATGAGGACTAGAACATTACAAAGCCCAAGAGGCTTTTGAAATATTTAAATATACTAGTGGGTGGCTCGTGCCCACGGCACTCCCCGACAAAGACTCCAAAACATGCAAACAAATGAACCCACAATGTGAACAACTGAACCCACCATTCAATAGGGAAATTCGTAATCTGTGTAAATTGGAGGGTGATCACCGAACAAATACATATCATTCACTACCTAGGTGCACATGTAGGGGCTAGAAGCTTGAAATCCACCATTCATTGGCTTCCTCAAATGACTAAAGAATCACCCGATCAGAAGTTTGAAACATCTGATCTACCACATTCACTATCACTATTGGAATCCAATTGCAATGGTTTCTCTTGAAACTGGTATTGTTTGTGCCCACTTGCAACATGGTTTGTCAACATTGCAGATCATGCAAAGTGCTTGACAAAGTGCATGCTACCCCTGAATGTTTGGCTCATGAGTTGTCAACATTCCTAGGTATTGTCATACCCAGAATTTTGCAGTTGAGCTGTAACTTGCAACATGGAGAGGGACTAAGGTAAGGTGGGCCAACAGGTGGACCTCTTTGGTTCCATTTCCTCATCTGCCACATGATCCAAACATCCATACAGTCAGTGGTCTTTAAGAGTGTGCCACGTGGATCATACCGTGGTCCGTGATGTGAGCCACATGTCACACTAATTGGTAATGGTGGAGGTACGTTCCTCCCTTCTCTGTTCTCCTTCCCTTTTGTTTTCTTTTCTTCTTTTCCTTCTTTTCTTTTCCCTTTTTTTTTTCTTTGATTTTCTTTTTTGGAGAGGACCAGTGTAGAAAGCGGCTGGGATTGGAGATGGTAGGCGGATGAAGAGGATTTGGGAGGATGAGGGCAGCGCCTGCAAGTTGGGAGAGTTGCTGGCCAAACCGGCAACTGCCAGATTTGCAGGTCTAGCTAACGGTTCCGGTGGCTGGCACACAATGGGGAGCAAGTTGCTCCTTGGGTGGTTGATGTGGTGAAGGCACGGGGCAGTTTCAGACCTGCAACTCGAAGTTGCAGGTCATGGAGGGAGGCTGGGCGGTGATCAGGTAGGGGCGATCCTATCCTCTTCCTTCTTCTTCTTATATCTTCCTTTTTCTTTTTCTTTTTTCTTTGTTTTTCTTTCCTGTATCTTTTTTTTTTGATAAAGAAAAGACGAAGAAACGAGATCAATGGAGATTGTCGAGGGATACTACACCAAAATTGCCTATATGCAACGGTTTTGGACCGTTGTGAAACAAATTTGAAATGGCTTAAAACCGTTGCAAAAAGTGGCGTTTCAAATTAAATTGCAATGGCTCAAACCTGTTTCATTTTGAATTCAACATGGGAATAAACATTTTTGCAACGGTTCAAAACCGTTGCAAAATATAAAATAGAGACGGTTCTTGAAACGGTTCAAAACCGTTGCAAAATATAAAATAGAAACGATTTTATACTATTGCGGTAGTTTACATCGCAACGGTTTTGAACCATTTCTATTAGCAACGGCTCAAAATCGACCCAAAATCTAATTATGCAACGGTTTTGAACCATTTTAAACCATGTTTCGTCACAGTTATAAATCATTTAAAATTAAGAAATGGTGCAAAACCGTTGCAAATGATTGTAATGCAACGGTTGTAAACCGTTTCTGACTTATGGTTTGTCATAATTATGAATTATTTAAAACTAAGCAACGGTTCTAAACCATTGCAAAATATAATTCTGCAATATTTGGAAAATTCGTGTAACGGTTTTGATCCGTTTCAAATGTGAAATTTGAAGCGGTTGATAATGTTGAAACGGTTTTGAGCCGTTGCAAACGGTAAGAAAATGCAAAAAAAAATTATGCCTTATAGATGGCAATGTTGATGGTTGACCTAGTATAATTAACAATAGTTAAGTAATAGTCTTTTCCGGACAGAGAAGGTATTTAAGGCAAAAGTGAAATAGGAAATTGGAACTTGGAAGATCATCCAAGCTATAAAAAAGCCACAAATAATTAGGCTTCAACAAAATTTGGACAGATCTCAAACTAAGATATCTAAACATGTAATAACAAGTAGATAACTTATAAGAAAAAGGTAACAAGTATATAACTTGTCTGAGGGAACCATTTATGAGGACTAGAACATTACAAAGCCCAAGAGGCTTTTGAAAGATTTAAATATACTAGTGGGTGGCTCGTGCCCACGGCACTCCCCGACAAAGAGTCCAAAACATGCAAATAAATGAACCCCCATTGTGAACTACTGAACCCACCATTCAATAGGCAAATTCGTAATCTATGTAAATTGGAGGGTGATCACCAAACAAATACATATCATTCACTACCTAGGTGCACATTTAGGGGCTAGAAGCTTGAAATCCACCATTCATTGGCTTCCTCAAATGACTAAGGAATCACCCAATCAGAAGTTTGAAACATCTGATCTACCACATTCACTAGCACTATTGGAATCCAATTGCAATGCTTTCTCTTGAAACTGGTATTGTTTGTGCCCACTTGCAACATGGTTTGTCAACATTGCAGATCATGCAAAGTGCTTGACAAAGTGCATGCTACCCCTGAATGTTTGGCTCATGAGTTGTCAACATTCCTAGGTATTGTCATACCCAGAATTTGGTAGTTGAGCTGAAACTTGCAACATGGAGAGGGACTAAGGTAAGGTGGGCCAACAGGTGGACCTCTTTGGTTCCATTTCCTCATCTGCCACATGATCCAAACATCCATACAGTCATTGGTCTTTAAGAGTGTGCCACATGGATCATACCGTGGTCCGTGATGTGAGCCACTTGTCACACTATTTGGTAATGGTGGAGGTACGTTCCTCCCTTCTCTTTTCTCCTTCCCTTATGTTTTCTTTTCTTCTTTTTCTTCTTTTCTTCTTTCTTTTTTTTTCTTTGATCTTCTTTTTTGGAGAGTACCAGTGTAGAAAGCGGCTGGGATTGGAGATCGTAGGTGGATGAAGAGGAGTTGGGAGGATGAGGGCAGCGCCTGCAAGTCGGGAGAGTTGCTGGCCAAACCGGCAACTGCCAGAGTTGCAGGTCTAGCTAACTGTTTCGGTGGCTGGCGCACAAGGGGGAGCAAGTTCACTACACCAAAATCGTAAAAAAACGACGCCAATTTCAAATGGTTTTTTTGTAATTTTAGTAAAATTAATGAAAAACACAACAAAAAAATAGAAATACAACCCCAGGATCAGTTGCTCTTTTTTCTTTTTTGTAAGTAGGAGCATTCTGTTCTTGAACAACTCCTTTACTCTCTGAGAGTCGAAAGTCCCGACTCCCGAACTGCGGAAGCCTGTGAGTCTCTTCGGAAGTCTTTTACTGTGCAGATCATCGTTCCCAAACCCTATAAAGGTCGGAAATTAATCTTTTTAATTCGTTCCTCCTTTCAACTTGTCTTTCTTTTCGTCATCACCTTTACTGAATTTCATCAGCATCAGTTAGGTTTCAGAAGTTGGATCCCTTCATCCATAGTCGAATCAGGTTAGATTTCCTTTTCGGTCTAGTGTTTCAAATTTATCTCTAGCTACAGATCCTTCAATTGTTTCAAGTAAAGGTAAAATTTGAGCTTGAATTTGAAATTTATACATCGTGCTTCCTGTTTTCATTCTGTTTCGATATTTACAGAGATTCTAAGCGCTGTTCAGAGGATATTAGGTTGAAAATACAAAATCTGTAGTATTTTCAGATTAGTTTTACTCAAAAATTTCAACCAATTATTATTTTGATCGGTTATTGCTTAGATCCATTTTTGAAATTTTGATCTACTTAATTTTGAAATCAGCTTGATTTTGTATCCCTCTCCAAAATACCTGTTGCTAATTGCAGCTATAACCCACATTCGTTGCTTGGATCTGAACCACAGCTTGACAGGTTTTTGTTTCCAGTCCAATCGTGTTTCCTACCAATAAAAACAGAACAATGTGGTAGATAATTTTCATTTTGTTGTAGTAGGTTTTACAATTTCTTAATCTGCATTTTGTTTGATTTCCATCAGATTAATGTGCATTTCTTAATGTGCATTTTGTTTGGTTTCCATCTAGGGCTTGAAGATTCAGATTTTGTTTGCAGCTTTGAATTTGGTTAAGTCAAATAGAATCCTCATTTAGTCAATTTTGATTGACGAATCAATTGGATCTATGAAGGAACGTCATTTAATTTTTTATCTGGATTACTCAGTCATGGCGAATCCTCTTGAAGGAACATCGTTTAATTTTTTATTAATCGATTGGATATAATTTTTTTTCTGGATTACTAAGGCATGGCTTTGAATTTGGTTAAGTCAAATAGAATCCTCATGAAGGAACGTCGTTTAATTTTTATCTATGAAAACTGGACAGGCCAGATAGTTCAACAGTTAGTGTGATAACACTACAAGTTGCTGTTATTGCAACTTTAATTGTGCTTACAACTTTACATCTGATCTGGCTAAATTGTATCATAGTGCAGATAATCCAGCTGCATTTTTTCTGAAACTCAGCAAGTGGCTCCTTGCCTTCCAGGTAGTTTTGTTACTAATGCTTAGCTATAATGCATTACAGGTCATGGCTAATAAAGCACATTGCCTTTTTTTAGGTCAACACAAAGTATCGACCTTGATTTGCAATTTGAAGCAATTGAACAAAGTAGAGCTTGTGGAAGTACATCGTAAGGCTGCAAAAACACATATTTCTTTTGCTATCAAGTGGCTGGGGTTGTTGCAAATGTTTGGAATCTCATCCATCTCCATGTTAGAAAAACATTTTGTCCTGAAATTAGACGGGTTGCTGCATGACAAAAATGATTATGAATGTCATGTTGGATGGCCCATAGCATTTGTCAATAACCTATTTTCTTTCTTGTTTGTACTCTTTCACACATGCCTTGGCAGTAGCAGGTAGTGTCCATTCTTGGTTTGATATTTGATGGATTTTCATGTTGTCAATATTTATAATGTTGTTAGTATACTGATCAAAAATAAATAAATAATGTTGTTAGTATGTTACATTGTATGCAGTCCAACATTGCATTCGAGACAGTGCGGGTCTTTTCCCCTCTGGCTAAGCTACTAGGGATGTACCAGATTAAGGTATGCCGCATTTGATTGGAAACTTAAGGTTTATTTGAATATCTGGGATTTTCTTTGTCCGAGATCTGCAAGTCAAGCTTTGAGAGCAGGTACTTTTTGTTCAAATTCTTGTATTATTTTGAATTTTTCAGATCTATCTATTGTTAGATCCTTAACTTCTATGGAGGTCTGATTTTTAATTTCTTTTGCTTAAATAATCATTCAAATGAACTGATCAACCTCAAGTCCCTTCCCCTATTTTTATATCCTTAGATCCATTCTATTATTGATCAAACCGGCCGGAACTTGTGCACTTTTTCTATCCTAACTGACTGCAGCAAATATGAGGTTGGGTGTGGGCATTTTAGGTATACCTATGCTGCGAAGTTCAAGAAAGGGGAGCTCATGGGTCAACGAGTTGCTGTTAAGGTCATCCCCAAAGTGAAGGTTTGGCCTTTCTCTCAAAATTATTGACACCCATTGTTTCAATATAATTTTATTAACTGGCTAATTTTTACTCTGTAGTACACATGTTTGTTGATGAAAACATTTTCTTTTAATGATATTTTCTTTATGAGTTTTTCATTCATTACCGTGAATACAAAGCAACCAATTCACAGGAAGTCCATATCAACTTCTAGGTATGATTCAATCCGAACTGAACTCATCAGCGGATTCTGGTTTTGGTTATTAAAATGTAGCTTCTCTGTTGGTTTGCAGTTGGAGAATTACCAAGAACTTGAAGAAATGAAGAACATGAGCAGGCAGGAATATGTTGCTCATTTGAGAAGGTAAAATTGCATCAGTTCTTTTTCCTACAGTGCCTGCATTTCCATTGGGATTTTGTTTTTGGTGGGTTGCTCCAATTCTTCATAGACCTCACAAAAGATTCAATATTATGGGATGTAGTTATAAATAAATTGGTGTAACCATGAGAATCTAGTTTAGCCAACAATTTTGGGCCTTTAGGCTTTCTTTCTCAAACTAGTGATTGAGGCTCTAATTTACATTGCTTTACTCTCTTTGTTTATGCAGTTTGGGCAGATGCCGATACATGGTTTGAATGGCAACAACAAGAAGAGGAAATGCAGCATTTACAAGCAGAAAACCGTGCTACAATGGAAGCCGCAGAGGAGTTGCACATAAAGAAATTGGCTCAGGAGCAAGAAGGGAAAAAAGACGAAGAACTGAGACCAAGGAAGATCCTATGGCAAGGGCAGAAGCAGGGTTTTGAAACAGAACAATAGTTCTTACGTACCATAGAGAGCAGTCAATAGGTGTACTATGACTGTATATTTTATTAGTTTGGATTTCATTTTTCTATGTACTGTTACAAGAAGTATGTGATGAAACTGTACATTATCATGATAATCAGTAGTTGCATATTCTGGTGTAAAAAATCCCATTAAAAATATTATTAGACCTACAAACCAAAAATCAGCTTGAAAAATTAAATTTCAAAAACTATTACTAGAATTCTCCATCCAAAGTGCTACACAATATAGCAATTTAAAAAATAAAATCAAAAAATGACGCGCCGAGTGTGTTGCTATGGATGGACATACTGAGTGTGTCATATTTGTTGAGAAAATAAAGACATACCAAGTACATCCACAGGAAAAAAGACACTTCTATAAACAACACACCTTGTGACAGACTAGGTTTGTCTTTATTTCACATGAAGGACACACCTAGTGTGTCCTTTTTTTGTGCCTTTGGTGTAGTGGTTGCTCCTTTGGTGGTTGAGGAGGTGAAGGCACGGGGCAGTTTCAGACCTGCAACTCGAAGTTGCAGGTCGTGGAAGGAGGCTGGGCGGTGATTAGGTAGGGGCGATCCTATCCTCTTCCTTCTTCTTCTTCTATCTTCCTTTTTCTTTTTCTTTTCTCTTTGTTTTTCTTTTCTGTATTTTTTTTTTTTTGATAAAGAGAAGACGAAGAAACGAGATCAATGGAGATTGTGGAGGGACACTACACCAAAATTTCCTATTTGCAATGGTTTTGGACCGTTGTGAAACTAATTTGAAACGGCTTAAAACCGTTGCAAAAAGTGGCATTTCAAATTAATTTGCAACGGCTCAAACTCGTTTCATTCTGAATTCCACATGGGAATAAACATTTTTGCAACGGTTTTGAACCGTTTCAAGTCTTCAAACGGTTCAAAACCGTTGCAAAATATAAGATAGAAACGGTTTTAAACTGTTGCGGTAGTTTACATTGCAACGGTTTTGAACCGTTTCTATTAGCAACGGCTCAAAACTCTCAAAATGTAATTATGCAACGGTTTTGAACCGTTTTAAACCATGTTTCGTCATAGTTATAAATCATTTAAAATTAAGAAATAGTGCAAAAACATTGCAAATGATTGTAATGCAATGGTTGTAAACCGTTTCTGACTTATGGTTTGTCACAATTATGAATTATTTAAAACTAAGCAACGGTTCTAAACCGTTGCAAAATATAATTCTGCAATGTTTTGAAAATTTGTGAAACGGTTTTGATCCGTTTCAAAAATGAAATTTGAAGCGGTTGATATTGTTGAAACGGTTTTGAACCGTTGCAAACGGTAAGAAAATGCAGAAAAAAATTATGCCTTATAGATGGCAATGTTGATGGTTGACCTGGTATAATTAACAATAGTTAAGTAATAGTCTTTTCCGGACAGAGAAGGTATTTAAGGCAAAAGTGAAATAGGAAATTGGAACTTGGAAGATCATCCGAGCTATAAAAAAGCCACAAATAATTAGGCTTCAACAAAATTTGGACAGATCTCAAACTAAGATATCTAAACATGTAATAACAATTACATAACTTATAAGAAAAAGGTAACAAGTATATAACTTGTCTGAGGAAACCATTTATGAGGACTAGAACATTACAAAGCCCAAGAGGCTTTTGAAATGATTAAATATACTAGTGGGTGGCTCGTGCCCACGGCACTCCCCGACAAAGAGTCCAAAACATGCAAACAAATGAACCCACAATGTGAACAACTGAACCCACCATTCAATAGGCAAATTCGTAATCTGTGTAAATTGGAGGGTGATCACCGAACAAATACATATCATTCACTACCTAGGTGCACATGTAAGGGCTAGAAGCTTGAAATCCACCATTCATTGGCTTCCTCAAATGACTAAAGAATCACCCGATCAGAAGTTTGAAACATCTGATCAACCACATTCACTATCACTATTGGAATCCAATTGCAATGCTTTCTCTTGAAACTGGTATTGTTTGTGCCCACTTGCAACATGGTTTGTCAACATTGCAGATCAAGCAAAGTGCTTGACAAAGTGCGTGCTACCCTTGAATGTTTGGCTCATGAGTTGTCAACATTCCTAGGTATTGTCATACCCAGAATTTGGCAGTTGAGCTGAAACTTGCAACATGGAGAGGGACTAAGGTAAGGTGGGCCAACAGGTGGACCTCTTTGGTTCCATTTCCTCATCTGCCACATGATCCAAACATCCATACAGTCAGTGGTCTTTAAGAGTTTGCCACGTGGATCATACCGTGGTCTGTGATGTGAGCCACATGTCACACTAATTGGTAATGGTGGAGGTACGTTCCTCCCTTCTCTTTTCTCCTTCCCTTCTGTTTTCTTTTCTTCTTTTTCTTCTCTTCTTCTCTCTTTTTTTTTTCTTTGATCTTCTTTTTTGGAGAGGACCAGTGTAGAAAGCGGCTGGGATTGGAGATGGTAGGCGGATGAAGAGGAGTTGGGAGGATGAGGGCAGCGCCTGCAAGTCGGGAGAGTTGCTGGCCAAACCGGCAACTGCCAGAGTTGCAGGTCTAGCTAACGGTTCCGGTGGCTGGCGCACAAGGGGGAGCAAGTTGCTCCATTGGTGGTTGAGGAGGTGAAGGCACGGGGCAGTTTCAGACCTGAAACTCGAAGTTGCAGGTCGTAGAGGGAGGCTGGGCGGTGATCAGGTAGGGGTGATCCTATCCTCTTCCTTCTTCTTCTTCTTCTATCTTCTTTTTTCTTTTTGTTTTTTTTTTTTCTTTTTCTTTTCTATAATTTTTTTTTTTTGATAAAGAGAAGACGAAGAAACGATATCAATGGAGATTGTGGAGGGACACTACACCAAAATTTCCTATTTGCAATTGTTTTGGACCGTTGTGAAACTAATTTGAAACGGCTTAAAACCGTTGCAAAAAGTGGCGTTTCAAATTAAATTGCAACGGCTCAAACTCGTTTCATTCTGAATTCCACATGGGAATAAACATTTTTGCAACGATTTTGAACCGTTTCAAGTCTTGAAATGGTTCAAAACCGTTGCAAAATAGAAAATAGAAATGGTTCTTGAAACAGTTCAAAACCGTTGCAAAATATAAAATAGAAACGGTTTTAAACTGTTGCGGTAGTTTACATTGCAACGGTTTTGAACCGTTTCTATTAGAAACGGCTCAAAACTGTCTCAAAATGTAATTATGCAACGATTTTGAACCATTTTAAACCATGTTTCGTCGCAGTTATAATTCATTTAAAATTAAGAAACGGTGCAAAACCATTGCAAATGATTGTAATGCAACGGTTGTAAACCGTTTCTGACTTATGGTTTGTCACAATTATGAATTATTTAAAACTAAGCAACGGTTCTAAACCGTTGCAAAATATAATTCTGCAATGTTTTGAAAATTTGTGAAACGGTTTTGATCCGTTTCAAATGTGAAATTTGAAGCGGTTGATATTGTTGAAACGGTTTTGAATCGTTGTAAACGGTAAGAAAATGCAAAAAAAAATTATGCCTTATAGATGGCAATGTTGATGGTTGACCTGGTATAATTAACAATAGTTAAGTAATAGTCTTTTCCGGACAGAGAAGGTATTTAAGGCAAAAGTGAAATAGGAAATTGGAACTTAGAAGATCATCCGAGCTATAAAAAAGCCACAAATAATTAGGCTTCAACAAAATTTGGACAGATCTCAAACTAAGATATCTAAACATGTAATAACAAGTATATAACTTATAAGAAAAAGGTAACAAGTATATAACTTGTCTGAGGGAACCATTTATGAGGACTAGAACATTACAAAGCCCAAGAGGCTTTTGAAAGACTTAAATATACTAGTGGGTGGCTCGTGCCCACGACACTCCCCGACAAAGAGTCCAAAACATGCAAACAAATGAACCCACAATGTGAACAACTGAACCCACCATTCAAATGGCAAATTCGTAATCTGTGTAAATTGGAGGGTGATCACCGAACAAATACATATCATTCACTACCTAGGTGCACATGTAGGGGCTAGAAGCTTGAAATCCACCATTCATTGGCTTCCTCAAATGACTAAAGAATCACCCGATCAGAAGTTTGAAACATCTGATCAACCACATTCACTATCACTATTGGAATCCAATTGCAATGCTTTCTCTTGAAACTGGTATTGTTTGTGCCCACTTGCAACATGGTTTGTCAACATTGCAGATCATGCAAAGTGCTTGACAAAGTACATGCTACCCCTGAATGTTTGGCTCATGAGTTGTCAACATTCCTAGGTATTGTCATACCTAGAATTTGGCAGTTGAGCTGAAACTTGCAACATGGAGAGGGACTAAGGTAAGGTGGGCCAACAGGTGGACCTCTTTGGTTCCATTTCCTCATCTGCCACATGATCCAAACATCCATACAGTCAGTGGTCTTTAAGAGTGTGCCACGTGGATCATACTGTGGTCCGTGATGTGAGCCACATGTCACACTAATTGGTAATGGTGGAGGTACGTTCCTCCCTTCTCTTTTCTCCTTCCCTTCTGTTTTCTTTTCTTCTTTTTCTTCTTTTCTTCTCTCTTTTTTTTTTCTTTGATCTTCTTTTTTGGAGAGGACCAGTGTAGAAAGCGGCTGGGATTGGAGATGGTAGGCGGATGAAGAGGAGTTGGGAGGATGAGGGCAGCGCCTGCAAGTCGGGAGAGTTGCTAGTCAAACCGGCAACTGCCAGAGTTGCAGGTCTAGCTAACAGTTCCGGTGGCTGGCACACAAGGGGGAGCAAGTTGCTCCATTGGTGGTTGAGGAGGTGAAGGCACGGGGCAGTTTCAGACCTGCAACTCGAAGTTGAAGGTCGTGGAGGGTGGCTGGGCGGTGATCAGGTAGGGGCAATCCTATCCTCTTCCTTCTTCTTCTTCTTCTATCTTCCTTTTTCTTTTTCTTTTTTTTTTTTGTTTTTCTTTTCTGTATTTTTTTTTTTAATAAAGAGAAGACGAAGAAACGAGATCAATGGAGATTGTGGAGGGACACTACACCAAAATTTCCTATTTGCAATGGTTTTGGACCGTTGTGAAACTAATTTGAAACGACTTAAAACCGTTGCAAAAAGTTCCATTTGAAATTGAATTGCAACGGCTCAAACTCATTTCATTCGGAATTCCACATGGGAATAAACATTTTAAAAACGGTTTTGAACCGTTTCAAGTCTTGAAACGGTTCAAAACCGTTGCAAAATATAAAATAGAAACGGTTTTAAACTGTTGTGGTAGTTTACATTGCAACGGTTTTGAACCGTTTCTATTAGAAACGGCTCAAAACTGTCTCAAAATGTAATTATGCAACGGTTTGAACCATTTTAAACCATGTTTCGTCACAGTTCGTGTCAAATGTGAAATTTGAAGCGGTTGATATTGTTGAAACGGTTTTGAGCCGTTGCAAACGGTAAGAAAATGCAAAAAAAATTATGGCTTATAGATGGCAATGTTGATGGTTGACCTGGTATAATTAACAATAGTTAAGTAATAGTCTTTTCCGGACAGAGAAGGTATTTAAGGCAAAAGTGAAATAGGAAATTGGAACTTGGAAGATCATCCGAGCTATAAAAATGCCACAAATAATTAGGCTTCAACAAAATTTGGACAGATCTCAAACTAAGATATCAAAACATGTAATAATAAGTATATAACTTATAAGAAAAAGGTAACAAGTATATAACTTGTCTGAGGGAACCATTTATGAGGACTAGAACATTACAAAGCCCAAGAGGCTTTTGAAAGATTTAAATATACTAGTGGGTGGCTCGTGCCCACGGCACTCCCCGACAAAGAGTCCAAAACATGCAAACAAATGAACCTACAATGTGAACAACTGAACCCACCATTCAATAGGCAAATTCGTAATCTGTGTAAATTGGAGGGTGATCACCGAACAAATACATATCATTCACTACCTAGGTGCACATGTAGGGGCTAGAAGCTTGAAATCCACCATTCATTGGCTTCCTCAAATGACTAAAGAATCACCCGATCAGAAGTTTGAAACATCTGATCTACCACATTCACTATTACTATTGGAATCCAATTGCAATGCTTTCTCTTGAAACTGGTATTGTTTGTGCCCACTTGCAACATGGTTTGTCAACATTGCAGATCATGCAAAGTGCTTGACAAAGTGCATGCTACCCCTAAATGTTTGGCTCATGAGTTGTCAACATTCCTAGGTATTGTCATACCCAGAATTTGGCAGTTGAGCTGAAACTTGCAACATGGAGAGGGACTAAGGTAAGGTGGGCCAACAGGTGGACCTCTTTAGTTCCATTTCCTCATCTGCCACATGATCCAAACATCCATACAGTCAGTGGTCTTTAAGAGTGTGCTACGTGGATCATACTGTGGTCCGTGATGTGAGCCACTGATATTCGCTTAAAAGTGCTTATTTTAAGCCATTATCCTTTAGCGTTATCACACTCTCCTACGTTAAACTTCGCTATTTATCCACTTTTTTATGTCAATCTCTTTCACTGCGTAGAATACACTTTTCTAGACGAAATCGTATATTTGCATGCATTAAGCACAGTTCTGAAAGTCTAGATATGAAGCCGTTTTGATTAAGTCTCATTACGCGCTTTTCGTTATTGCAGGAAACCCGATCGGGCTATTCTCGAGACTTGCGGACCCACGATCAACCATAGAAGCCTAATATCAAAGCTTAAAGAGCCAACAGGCTATGACTAGAAGATACAGGCCAAGTACGGGTCAAGTCAGAGGATCGTAGAGCCAGATAAAGAATCAAGAGAGGAAAAGCTGAAGACCAAGAGACGGGCCAAAGTGATTCAAAGTCGTACCAACAGACATAAAATGACGGCTTACGTAATTGGTGAAGCTGACGGAAGATTACATTGAAGATCAGGGTTCAAGACCCTCCGCCAGCTCTTTTGCATTTATTTTGTATTATTTTCTCTCTTATCTCTCCTAATTCTATCTCCATCTCTCTAGACCTTAGCATCTAACCCTTAGATCATATTATCCTACCATTAGATCATCATATTCCCCCCCCCCCGTCCGATCCTTAGATCAACCGCCCCGATCCTCAGATCGATCATCCTAACCCTCCGATCTCCATCATCTAACCTCTGATCTTCTCTCCTCTAGCTCTATCCCATCTCTCACGGCTTTTCTACCGCTAGATCTCCTTTTCCACCGTTAGATCCTCTATCGGGCCGTTAGATCAACCATTGGACCGTTGGATCTCTCTAGATCCGACGGTTCGCCAATCTTGGGCCCGATCCAATTATCACCCCTCAATCATCACCATCCATCCTACTGACCCACTGGCCGACATGTGGCATGTTCAATATTGGCCCATAACCCATGGTCTGACACCATTTATTGGACCGACCACCATCTCATTTCATCGAATGGCCAGTCTTTAATTCTATCATCTAATGGACCCCTATGGCCTTGGTGGTCCACAATCCAAGTGGCCAACAAGTAAATTGGAAGCCCGATGCCCATTAACCTTGAAGCCCATGGCCCCATTCATTTTGAAGCCCATGGCTTCATTAACACAAGCCTAGCCCATGGGGGAAGAGGTCAACCTTGACCTCTTCTCATTAACCTCTCTCCTCTCTCCAACGTGGAACCACTCTCTCTTATCTCTCTCCAACAAACCACGACTCTCTCTCCCATTCACGCTATAATCCTCTATCTCTTCCTCTCTCCCTCACTAATTTTCCTAACTCTCTCGGCAAGGAAAACAATAGAGGAGCCCAAGTCTACTCCCTATCTGCTCATTCTCCATCACCATGGACAACGGCTTGCATCTCCAGTGCCTCCCTAGTTCACGACTTGCAACACCGTTATCGGAGTTGCAAATCGGCAACTCCGGTCAGCCAAGGCAGCAACCTACTGCATGTTCTCCTCTTTCCACCGTTCTTCTTCCCTCCTTCCACCTCATGAGGCCTACAAACAGCCAAGGCCGTCATCTTCCTCCAAGTTCTGGCCATTCCAACATTCTTCCGGGCAAGTTAAACACCTTCTTCACCACCGTTTTGGCCAAGATCTGGAATTCCTCCCCATTTGCCACCACGAAGATGGTGCAAAACCAGCAACACTTGCTCCCTCTTGGCCGTGACCCTCTGTGGCGATCTCCCAACCACCTTCACGTAAATCCAGGTTGCAGGTCTTGCAACCAAGCCTCCACGGTGCATGCCCAAAGCGCCACCATCTTCAGGCGTTGCAACAGACCACCAACAGACTACCGTTTCAGGGGCTAATCTTCCTCCCCCTCTCCGAAATGCATTCTCTCCAGCAACACCCTCCCATGGATCTCTCTCCCCACGATGTGCTGCTACAAGAGCGCCACCTGCAACTTCCGGCCGGTGCCATTAACACCGGCAACCTTACCTTACCTAGGAAGAGCTTCCCTTTTTCTTCTTCTTTTCCCAAGCTTGCAAACCAGCAATGCTCCAAGCACATGCAGGACCGTCTTCATCTTCCTCTGATCTCCAGCACATGCTTTGCTTTGGATCTCCCCTTGGCAACCCACCACCGGTGATGTTACCTTCTCCACCTGCAAAGAGAACCAGTCCGGTAGCTCCTCAAAATCTTCTCTTGGGCGCACTCTCTGCTGGTGCAAGCAGCAACCTCTCCATCTCCCTTTTCTTCCCACCGTTTTGGCTCCTCTTCAGCCACCAGCAACTTTGGTTTCCTCTTCTTCTTCCTTCCTTCTTCTTCTTCATCACTGTCATCTTTCTCACCAGAGTTGCTGCCAGCAACTCCGGTCGCTGCAATAGTCGCTCTTCAACTCACCACCATTGCAGCAACGTGTTTTGTTGG
Organism: Euptelea pleiosperma; assembly: GCA_035048495.1. Classification (NCBI taxonomy): domain Eukaryota; kingdom Viridiplantae; phylum Streptophyta; class Magnoliopsida; order Ranunculales; family Eupteleaceae; genus Euptelea; species Euptelea pleiosperma. Next base: position 1,164,379 of record CM068545.1, read on the forward strand.
TTGTTGCTGTTGTTGTACACTGTAACAACAGTTTCAACAGCTTGCAAGAACCACCACCTCACCGTCCTCACCCTTCTTCGCCTTCTTCTTTCTTCTTATCTTTCGATGGACTGCAGCTCCAACGATTGTCTCCAACAGCCACCTACTGCGTCTGAAACTTGTGCACAATATCGATGAGTTGATCTCTCTCCACCGGCAACTCCTTAATGTTGATTGGACCAGCATCACATATCACCACTGTTGCTGACTTCTTCTCCAAAGAAGACGGCAACACAGCCATTGCATCCACCACCAACGGTGCTACTTCTCCTTGCAGCTCCCCACTAATAGCCTGCAACTCCATTTTTGAGTCATCCTCTTCTCACATGCACGGCCTGCAAGCACCTCCAACGGTGTCTTCTTCTAAAGCCTGCAAGTGCACACCATGCACTCAAGACAACCATTGAACAAGCTCCTCCATTGGCCAAGCCCGATTTCTCACTACCCGAGCCGAACTACTCATCGGGCAAGTACCACCTTCATTGGCTGATCACCCGACCACTCACGGGGCCGTTCACTCCAAACGATAAGTGCTAAGGTATTTTCTCTCTCTTCTCTCACTTTCTCTCTCTAGGATTTTTTCTCTCTCTAGAAATCCTAGTTTCTCTCTCTACATTTCATTTTCTCTCTTTCCCTAACGGACATGGAAGGGACGTCTCATCCCTAAGCCTGTGTCCTAACCCTCACTTTCTCTCTCTAGAGCTAGTGACCTTCTCTCTCTACCTAATTTCTCTCACTTTCTCTCTCTAGACGGCATGGAAGGGACGTGACATCCCTAATCCTGTGTTCTCTCTCTAGAGTGAGATTTCTCTCTCTAGACGACATGGAAGGGACGTGACATCCCTAATCCTGTGTTCTCTCTCTAGAGTGAGATTTCTCTCTCTAAGTCCATTTTCTCTCTCTAGATCCTCTTTCTACTTTCTCAGGCCGATCGCCTATTCACTTGGCCGACTCCTTTCGGCGAGTGAAAAGGTGAGCTTTTTAGGGCACATTATAGTACATTAGCCAATTCACATCTACCTTGTCGGCCGATAAGAGTCTATGTGGATTCCACGATTGAGCAGCATTCCATGAAATTTGGACGGTCCTCTTCTTGATCGGTAGCGCCCTTAGCTCCAAAGGTCATGGGATGCTTCTCTGTCAAAACCTTTCTCCACGATTGAAGCATTCATAGAAGTCTTAGACGATCCTCTTCTTGATCGGTAGCGCCCTTAGCTCTGAGATTTCAATGGTCGTTTCTTTCCCTTACCCCTTCTCTCGATTGAGCAGCATTCCATGAAATTTGGACGGTCCTCTTCTTGATCGGTAGCGCCCTTAGCTCCAAAGGTCATGGGATGCATCTCTGTCAAAACCCTTCTCTTGATTGAAGCATTCATCGAAGTCTTGGACGATCCTCTTCTTGATCGGTAGCGCCCTTAGCTCTCAGATTTCAATGGACGTTTCTTTCCCTTACCTCTTCATCTCTCATCCCTTTACATGCTTTCTTTATTTTTGTTATTTTGATTTATGTACGCACTCTTTGATGATTAATGAAGTTGTTTTTGATATCTTGGTGTTCTGAATCTCAAATGAATGTTGTTTTTAAATCGACTCGCCCTTCTCATCTATTCCACCATTCTCATTTCTCTCTGTATATTATTTGTCAGTTTTAATTCCTTATTGTGCTAACTCACACCGAGTGCGGATCGACATCCGACACGTACTGCTATACAAGTTACATTTTGCAGATAATCGGATTTTACAAATATTGTTGAAGTTAGGGTTTCCGAATTGACGACGCGGAAAAACCTTACTTTCAAATGATGTCACACTAATTGGTAATGGTGGAGGTACGTTCCTCCCTTCTCTCTTCTCCTTCCCTTCTATTTTCTTTTCTTCTTTTTCTTCTTTTCTTCTCTCTTTTTTTTTCTTTGTTCTTCTTTTTTGGAGAGGACCAGTGTAGAAAGCGGCTGGGATTGGAGATGGTAGGCGGATGAAGAGGAGTTGGGAGGATGAGGGCAGCGCCTGCAAGTCGGGAGAGTTGCTGGCCAAACCGGCAACTGCCAGAGTTGCAGGTCTAGCTAACAGTTCCGGTGGCTGGCGCACAAGGGGGAGCAAGTTGCTCCTTTGGTGGTTGAGGAGGTGAAGGCGCGGGGCAGTTTCAGACCTGCAACTCGAAGTTGGAGGTCGTGGAAGGAGGCTAGGCGGTGATCAGGGAGGGGCGATCCTATCCTCTTCCTTCTTCTTCTTCTATCTTCCTTTTTCTTTTTCTTTTTTCTTTGTTTTTCTTTTCTGTATTTTTTTTTTTTTTGATAAAGAGAAGACGAAGAAACGAGATCAATGGAGATTGTGGAGGGACACTACATCAAAATTGCCTATTTGCAACGGTTTTGGACCATTGTGAAACTAATTTGAAACAGCTTAAAACCGTTACAAAAAGTGGCATTTCAAATTGAATTGTAACGGCTCAAACCCATTTCATTCTGAATTCCACATCGGAATAAACATTTTTGAAACGATTTTGAACCGTTTGAAGTCTTGAAACGGTTCAAAACCGTTGCAAAATATAAAATAGAAAACCGTTGCAAAATATAAAATAGAAACGGTTCTTGAAACAGTTCAAAACCGTTGCAAAATATAAAATAGAAACGGTTTTAAACTGTTGCGGTAGTTTACATTGCAACGGTTTTGAACCGTTTCTATTAGCAACGGCTCAAAACCGTCTCAAAATGTAATTATGCAATGGTTTTGAACCGTTTTAAACCACATTTCGTCACAGTTATAAATCATTTAAAATTAAGAAACGGTGCAAAACCATTGCAAATGATTGTAATGCAACGGTTGTAAACCGTTTCTGACTTATGGTTTGTCACAATTATGAATTATTTAAAACTAAGCAACGGTTCTAAACCGTTGCAAAATATAATTCTGCAATGTTTTGAAAATTTGTGAAACGGTTTTGATCTGTTTCAAATGTGAAATTTGAAGCGGTTGATATTGTTGAAACGGTTTTGAACCGTTGCAAACGGTAAGAAAATGCAAAAAAAAATTATGCCTTATAGATGGCAATGTTGATGGTTGACCTGGTATAATTAAATATAGTTCAGTAATAGTCTTTTCCGGACAGAGAAGGTATTTAAGGCAAAAGTGAAATAGGAAATTGGAACTTGGAAGATCATCCGAGCTATAAAAATGCCACAAATAATTAGGCTTCAACAAAATTTGGACAGATCTCAAACTAAGATATCAAAACATGTAATAATAAGTATATAACTTATAAGAAAAAGGTAACAAGTATATAACTTGTCTGAGGGAACCATTTATGAGGACTAGAACATTACAAAGCCCAAGAGGCTTTTGAAAGATTTAAATATATACTAGGTGCACATGTAGGGGCTAGAAGCTTGAAATCCACCATTCATTGGCTTCCTCAAATGACTAAAGAATCACCCGATCAGAAGTTTGAAACATCTAATCTACCACATTCACTATCACTATTGGAATCCAACTGCAATGGTTTCTCTTGAAACTGGTATTGTTTGTGCCCACTTGCAACATGGTTTGTCAACATTGCAGATCATGCAAAGTGCTTGACAAAGTGCATGCTACCCCTGAATGTTTGGCTTATGAGTTGTCAACATTCCTAGGTATTGTCATACCCAGAATTTGGCAGTTGAGCTGAAACTTGCAACATTGAGAGGGACTAAGGTAAGGTGGGCCAACAGGTGGACCTCTTTGGTTCCATTTCCTCATCTGCCACATGATCCAAACATCCATACAGTCAGTGGTCTTTAAGAGTGTGCCACATGGATCATACTGTGGTCCGTGATGCGAGCCACATTTCACACTAATTGGTAATGGTGGAGGTACGTTCCTCCCTTGTCTTTTCTCTTTCCCTTCTGTTTTCTTTTCTTCTTTTTCTTTTTTTCTTCTCTCTTTTTTTTTCTTTGTTCTTTTTTGGAGAGGACCAGTGTAGAAAGCGGCTGGGATTGGAGATGGTAAGCGGATGAAGAGGAGTTGGGAGGATGTGGGCAGCGCCTGCAAGTCGGGAGAGTTGCTGGCCAAACCGGCAACTGCCAGAGTTGCAGGTCTAGCTAACAGTTCCGGTGGCTGGCGCACAAGGGGGAGCAAGTTGCTCCTTTGGTGGTTGAGGAGGTGAAGGCACGGGGTAGTTTTAGACCTGCAACTCGAAGTTGCAGGTCGTGGAGGGAGGCTGGGCGGTGATCAGGTAGGGGCGATCCTATCCTCTTCCTTCTTCTTCTTCTATCTTCCTTTTTTTTTTTCTTTTTTCTTTGTTTTTCTTTCTGTATTTTTTTTTTTTTTGATAAAGAGAAGACGAAGAAACGAGATCAATGGAGATTGTGGAGGGACACTACATCAAAATTGCCTATTTGCAACAGTTATGGACCGTTGCGAAACTAATTTGAAACAGCTTAAAACCGTTGCAAAAAGTGGCATTTCAAATTGAATTGCAACGGCTCAAACCCATTTCATTCTGAATTCCACATCGAAATAATCATTTTTCAAACGGTTTTGAACCGTTTGAAGTCTTGAAACGGTTCAAAACCGTTGCAAAATATAAAATAGAAACGATTCTTGAAACGGTTCAAAACCATTGCAAAATATAAAATAGAAACAGTTTTAAACTGTTGCGGTAGTTTACATTGCAACGGTTTTGAACCGTTTCTATTAGAAACGGCTCAAAACCGTCTCAAAATGTAATTATGCAACGGTTTTTAACCGTTTTAAACCACGTTTCATCACAGTTATAAATCATTTAAAATTAAGAAACGGTGCAAAACCATTGCAAATGATTGTAATGCAACGGTTGTAAACCGTTTCTGACTTATGGTTTGTCAAAATTATGAATTATTTAAAACTAAGCAACGGTTCTAAACCGTTGCAAAATATAATTCTGCAATGTTTTGAAAATTTGTGAAACGGTTTCGATCCGTTTCAAATGGGAAATTTGAAGCGGTTGATATTGTTGAAACGGTTTTAAACCGTTGCAAACGGTAAGAAAATACACAAAAAAATTATGCCTTATAGATGGCAATGTTGATGGTTGACCTGGTATAATTAACAATAGTTTAGTAATAGTCTTTTCCGGACAGAGAAGGTATTTAAGGCAAAAGTGAAATAGGAAATTGGAACTTGGAAGATCATCCGAGCAATAAAAAAGCCACAAATAATTAGGCTTCAACAAAATTTGGACAGATCTCAAACTAAGATATCTAAACATGTAATAACAATTATATAACTTATAAGAAAAAGGTAACAAGGATATAACTTGTCTGAGGAAACCATATATGAGGACTAGAACATTACAAAGCCCAAGAGGCTTTTAAAAGATTTAAATATACTAGTGGGTGGCTCGTGCCCACGGCACTCCCCGATAAAGAGTCCAAAACATGCAAACAAATGAACCCACAATGTGAACAACTGAACCCACCATTCAATAGGCAAATTTGTAATCTGTGTAAATTGGAGGGTGATCACCGAACAAATACATATCATTCACTACCTAGGTGCACATGTAGGGGCTAGAAGCTTGAAATCCACCATTCATTGGCTTCCTCAAATGACTAAAGAATCACCCGATTAGAAGTTTGAAACATCTGATCTACCACATTCACTATCACTATTGGAATCCAATTGCAATGCTTTCTCTTGAAACTGGTATTGTTTGTGCCCACTTGCAACATGGTTTGTCAACATTGCAGATCATGCAAAGTGCTTGAACAAGTGCACGCTACCCTTGAATGTTTGGCTCATGAGTTGTTAACATTCCTAGGTATTGTCATACCCAGAATTTTGCAGTTGAGCTGAAACTTGCAACATGGAGAGGGACTAAGGTAAGGTGGGCCAACGGGTTGACCTCTTTGGTTCCATTTCCTCATCTGCCACATGATCCAAACATCCATACAGTCAGTGGTCTTTAAGAGTGTGCCACGTGGATCAGGCCGTGGTCCGTGATGTGAGCCACATGTCACACTAATTGGTAATGGTGGAGGTACGTTCCTTCCTTCTCTTTTCTCCTTCCCTTCTATTTTCTTTTCTTCTTTTTCTTCTTTTCTTCTCTCTTTTTTTTTCTTTAATCTTCTTTTTTAGAGAGGACCAGTGTAGAAAGCGGCTGGGATTGGAGATGGTAGGCGGATGAAGAGGAGTTGGGAGGATGAGGGCAGCGCCTGCAAGTCGGGAGAGTTGCTGGCCAAACCGGCAACTGCCAGAGTTGCAGGTCTAGCTAACGGTTCCGGTGGCTGGCGCAAAAGGGGGAGCAAGTTGCTCCTTTGGTGGTTGAGGAGGTGCAGGCACGGGGCAGTTTCAAACCTGCAACTTGAAGTTGCAAGTCGTGGAGGGAGGCTGGGCGGTGATCAGGTAGGGGCGATCCTATCCTCTTCCTTCTTCTTCTTCTATCTTCCTTTTTCTTTTTTCTTTGTTTTCCTTTTCTGTATTTTTTTTTTAGATAAAGAGAAGACGAAGAAACAAGATCAATGGAGATTGTGGAGGGACACTACACCAAAATTGCCTATTTGCAACGGTTTTGGACCATTGTGAAACTAATTTGAAACGGCTTAAAACCGTTGCAAAAAGTGGCGTTTCTAATTAAATTGCAATGGCTCAAACCCGTTTCAGTCTGAATTCCACTTGGGAATAAACATTTTTGCAATGGTTTGGAACCGTTTCAAGTCTTCAAACGGTTCAAAACCGTTGCAAAATATAAAATAGAAACGGTTTTAAACTGTTGCGATAGTTTACATTGCAACGGTTTTGAACTGTTTCTATTAGCAACGGCTCAAAACCGTCTCAAAATGTAATTATGCAACGATTTTAAACCCTTTTAAACCATGTTTCGTCACAGTTATAAATCATTTAAACTTAAGAAACCGTGCAAAACCATTGCAAATGATTGTAATGCAACGGTTGTAAACCGTTTCTGACTAATGGTTTGTCACAATTATGAATTATTTATAACTTAGCAACGGTTCTAAACCGTTGCAAAATATAATTCTGCAATGTTTTGAAAATTTGTGAAACGGATTAGATCCGTTTCAAATGTGAAATTTGAAGCGGTTGATATTGTTGAAACGGTTTTGAACCGTTGCAAACGGTACGAAAATGCAAAAAAAAATTATGCCGTACAGATGGCAATGTTGATGGTTGACCTGGTATAGTTAACAATAGTTATGTAATAGTCTTTTCCGAACAGAGAAGGTATTTAAGGCAAAAGTGAAAGAGGAAATGGGAACTTGGAAGATCATCCAAGCTATAAAAAAGCCACAAATAATTAGGCTTCAACAAAATTTGGACAGATCTCAAACTAAGATATCTAAACATGTAATAACAAGTATATAACTTATAAGAAAAAGGTAACAAGTATATAACTTGTCTGAGGGAACCATTTATGAGGACTAGAACATTACAAAGCCCAAGAGGCTTTTGAATGATTTAAATATACTAGTGGGTGGCTCGTTCCCACGGCACTCCCCGACAAAGAGTCCAAAACATGCAAACAAATGAACCTATAATGTGAACAACTGAACCCACCATTCAATAGGCAAATTCGTAATCTGTGTAAATTGGAGGGTGATCACCGAACAAATACATATCATTCACTACCTAGGTGCACATGTAGGGGCTAGAAGCTTGAAATCCACCATTCATTGGCTTCCTCAAATGACTAAAGAATCACCTAATCAGAAGTTTGAAACATCTGATCTACCACATTCACTATCACTATTGGAATCCAATTGCAATGGTTTCTCTTGAAACTGGTATTGTTTGTGCCCACTTGCAACATGGTTTGTCAACATTGCAGATCATGCATAGTGCTTGACAAAGTGCACGCTACCCCTGAATGTTTGGCTCATGAGTTGTCAATAGTCCTAGGTATTGTCATACCCAGAATTTAGCAGTTGAGCAGAAACTTGCAACATGGAGAGGGACTAAGGTAAGGTGGGCCAACAGGTGGACCTCTTTGGTTCCATTTCCTCATTTGCCACATGATCCAAACATCCATACAGTCAGTGGTCTTTAAGAGTGTGCCACGTGGATCATACCGTGGTCCGTGATGTGAGCCACATGTCACACTAATTGGTAAGGGTGGACGTACGTTCCTCCCTTCTCTTTTCTCCTTCCCTTCTGTTTTCTTTTCTTCTTTTTCATCTCCCTTTTTTTTTCTTTGATCTTCTTTTTTTGAGAGGACCAGTGTAGAAAGCGACTGGGATTGGAGATGGTAGGCGGATGAAGAGGAGTTGGGAGGATGTGGGCAGCGCCTGCAAGTCGGGAGAGTTGCTGGCCAAACCGGCAACTGCCAGAGTTGCAGGGCTAGCTAACGGTTCCGGTGGCTGGCGCACAAGGGGGTGCAAGTTGCTCATTTTGTGGTTGAGGAGGTGAAGGCACGGGGCAGTTTCAGACCTGCAACTCGAAGTTGCGGGTCGTGGAGGGAGGCTGGGCGGTGATCAAGTAGGGGCGATCCTATCCTCTTCCTTCTTCTTCTTCTATCTTCCTTTTTCTTTTTCTTTTTTCTTTGTTTTTCTTTTCTGTATTTTTTTTTTGATAAAGAGAAGACGAAGAAACGAGATCAATGGAGATTGTGGAGGAACACTACACCAAAATTGCCTATTTGCAACGGTTTTGGACCATTGTGAAACTAATTTGAAACGGCTTAAAACCGTTGCAAAAAGTAGCGTTTCAAATTAAATTGCAAAGGCTCAAACCCGTTTCATTCTGAATTCCACATGGGAATAAGCATTTTTGCAACGGTTTGGAACCGTTGCAAAATATATAATAGAAACGGTACTAGAAACAGTTCAAAACCGTTGCAAAATATAAAATAGAAACGGTTTTAAACTGTTGTGGTAGTTTACATTGCAACGGTTTTAAACCGTTTCTATTAGCAACGGCTCAAAACTGTCTCAAAATGTAATTGGGGAACGGTTTTGAACCGTTTCAAACCATGTTCCGTCACAGTTATAAATCATTTAAAATTAAGAAATGGTGTAAAACCATTACAAATGATTGTAATGCAACGGTTGTAAACCGTTTCTGACTTATGGTTTGTCACAATTATGAATTATTTAAAACTAAGCAACGGTTCTAAACCGTTGCAAAATATGATTCTGCAAAGTTTTGAAAATTTGTGAAACTGTTTTGATCCGTTTCAAATGTGAAATTTGAAGCGATTGATATTGTTGAAATGGTTTTGAACCGTTGCAAACGGTAAGAAAATGCAAAAAAAAATTATGCCTTATAAATGGCAATGTTGATGGTTGACCTGGTATAATTAACAATAGTTAAGTAATAGTCTTTTCCGGACAGATAAGGTATTTAAGGCAAAAGTGAAATAGGAAATGGGAACATGGAAGATCATCCAAGCTATAAAAAAGCCACAAATAATTAGGCTTCAACAAAATTTGGACAAATCTCCAACTAAGATATTTATACATGTAATAACAAGTATATAACTTGTAAGAAAAGGGTAACAAGTATATAACTTGTCTGAGGGAACCATTTATGAGGACTAGAATATTACAAAGCCCAAGAGGCTTTTGAAAGATTTAAATATACTAGTGGGTGGCTCGTGCCCACGGCACTTCCCGAAAAAGAGTCCAAAACATGCAAACAAATGAACCCACAATGTGAACAACTGAACCCACCATTCAATAGGCAAATTCATAATCTGTGTAAATTGGAGGGTGATCAGAGAACAAATACATATCATTCACTACCTAGGTGCACATGTAGGGGCTAGAAGCTTGAAATCCACCATTCATTGCCTTCCTCAAATGACTAAACAATCACCCAATCAGAAGTTTGAAACATCTGATCTACCACATTCACTATCACTATTGGAATCCAATTGCAATGGTTTCTCTTGAAACTGGTATTGTTTGTGCCCACTTGCAACATGGTTTGTCAACATTGCAGATCATGCAAAGTGCTCTACAAAGTGCATGCTACCCCTGAATGTTTGGCTCATGAGTTGTCAACAGTCCTAGTTATTGTCATACCCAGAATTTGGCAGTTGAGCTGAAACTTGCAACATGGAGAGGGACTAAGGTAAGGTGGGCCAACAGGTGGACCTCTTTGGTTCTATTTCCTCATCTGCCACATGATCCAAACATCCATACAGTCAGTGGTCTTTAAGAGTGTGCCACGTGGATCATACCGTAGTCCGTGATGTGAGCCACATGTCACACTAATTGGTAATGGTGGAGGTACGTTCCTCCCTTCTCTTTTTTCCTTCCCTTCTGTTTTCTTTTCTTCTTTTTCTTCTTTTCTTCTCTCTTTTTTTTTCTTTGATCTTCTTTTTTGGAGAGGACTAGTGTAGAAAGCTGCTGGGATTGGAGATGGTAGGCGGATGAAGAGGAGTTGGGAGGATGAGGGCAGCGCCTGCAAGTCGGGAGAGTTGCTGGCCAAACCGGCAACTGCCAGAGTTGTAGGTCTCGCTAACGGTTCCAGTGGCTGGCGCACAAGGGGGAGCAAGTTGCTCCTTTGGTGGTTGAGGAGGTGAAGGCATGGGGCAGTTTCAGACCTGCAATTCGAAGTTGCAGGTCGTGGAGGGAGGCTGGGCAGTGATCAGGTAGGGGCGATCCTATCCTCTTCCTTCTTCTTCTTCTATCTTCCTTTTTCTTTTTCTTTTTTTTTTTGATTTTCTTTTCTGTATTTTTTTTTTTGATAAAGAGAAGACGAAGAAACGAGATCAATGGAGATTGTGGAGGGACACTACACCAAAATTGCCTATTTGCAACGGTTTTGGACCGTTGTGAAACTAATTTGAAATGGCTTAAAACCGTTGCAAAAAGTGGCGTTTCAAATTAAATTGCAAAGGCTCAAACCCGTTTCATTCTGAATTCCACATTAGAATAAAAATTTTTTGCAACGGTTTGGAACCATTTCAAGTCTTGAAACGGTTCAAAACCATTGCAAAATATAAAATAGAAACGGTTTTAAATTGTTGCGGTAGTTTACATTGCAACGGTTTTGAACCGTTTCTATTAGCAACGGCTCAAAACCGTCTCAAAATGTAATTATGCAACGGTTTTGAACCGTTTTAAACCATGTTTCGTCACAGATATAAATCATTTAAAATTAAGAAACGGTGCAAAACCATTGCAAATGATTGTAATGCAACGGTTGTAAACCGTTTCTGACTTATGGTTTGTCACAATTATGAATTATTTAAAACTAAGCAACAGTTCTAAACCGTTGCAAAATATAATTTTGCAATGTTTTGAAAATTTGTGAAACGGTTTTGATTCGTTTCAAATGTGAAATTTGAAGCGGTTGATATTGTTGAAACGGTTTTCAACTGTTGCAAACGGTAAGAAAATGCAAAAAAAATTATGCCTTATAGATGGCAATGTTGATGGTTGACCTGGTATAATTAACAATAGTTAAGTAATAGTCTTTTCCGGACAGAGAAGGTATTTAAGGCGAAAGTGAAATAGGAAATTGGAACTTGGAAGATCATCCAAGCTATAAAAAAGCCACAAATAATTAGGCTTCAACAAAATTTGGACAGATCTCAAACTAAGATATCTAAACATGTAATAAAAAGTATATAACTTATAAGAAAAAGGTAACAAGTATATAACTTGTCTGAGGGAACCATTTATGAGGACTAGAACATTACAAAGCCCAAGAGGCTTTTGAAAGATTTAAATATACTAGTGGGTGGCTCGTGCCCACGGCACTCCCCGACAAAGAGTCCAAAACATGCGAACAAATGAACCCACAATGTGAACAACTGAACCCACCATTCAATAGGCAAATTCGTAATCTGTGTAAATTGGAGGGTGATCACCGAACAAATACATATCATTCACTACCTAGGTGCACATGTTGGGGCTAGAAGCTTGAAATCCACCATTCATTGCCTTCCTCAAATGACTAAAGAATCACCCAATCAGAAGTTTGAAACATCTGATCTACCACATTCACTATCACTATTGGAATCCAATTGCAATGGTTTGTCTTGAAACTGGTATTGTTTGTGCCCACTTGCAACATGGTTTGTCAAAATTGCAGATCATGCAAAGTGCTTGACAAAATGCATGCTACCCCTGAATGTTTGGCTCATGAGTTGTAAACAGTCATAGGTATTGTCATACCCAAAATTTGCAGTTGAGCTGAAACTTGCAACATGGAGAGGGACTAAGGTAAGGTGGGCCAACAGGTGGACCTCTTTGGTTCCATTTTCTCATCTGCCACATGATCCAAACATCAATACAGTCAGTGGTCTTTAAGAGTGTGCCACGTGGATCATACCGTGGTCCGTGATGTGAGCCACATGTCACACTAATTGGTAATGGTGGACGTACGTTCCTCCCTTCTCTTTTCTCCTTCCCTTCTATTTTCTTTTCTTCTTTTTCATCTCTTTTTTTTTTCTTTGATCTTCTTTTTTGGAGAGGACCAGTGTAGAAAGCGGCTGGGATTGGAGATGGTAGGCGGAGAAGAGCAGTTGGGAGGATGAGGGCAGCGCCTGCAATTCGGGAGAGTTGCTGGCCAAACCGACAACTGCCAGAGTTGTAGGTCTAGCTAACGGTTCCGGTGGCTGGCGCACAAGGGGGAGCAAGTTGCTCCTTTGGTGGTTGAGGAGGTGAAGGCACGGGGCAGTTTCAGACCTGCAACTCGAAGTTGCAAGTCGTGGAGGGAGGCTGGGCGGTGATCAAGTAGGGGAGATGCTATCCTCTTCCTTCTTCTTCTTCTATCTTCCTTTTTCTTTTTCTATTTTCTTTGTTTTTCTTTTCTGTATTTTTTTTTTGATAAAGAGAAGACGAAGAAACGAAATCAATGGAGATTGTGGAGGGAGACTACACCAAAATTGCCTATTTGCAACGGTTTTGGACCGCTGTGAAACTAACTTGAAACGGCTTAAAACCGTTGCAAAAAGTGGCGTTTCAAATTAAATTGCAACGTCTCAAACCCGTTTCATTCTGAATTCCACATGGGAATAAAAAAATTTTGCAACGGTTTTGAACCGTTTCAAGTCTTGAAACGGTTCAAAATCGTTGCAAAATATAGAATAGAAACAGTTCTTGAAACGGTTCAAAACCGTTGCAAAATATAAAATAGAAACGGTTTTAAACTGTTGCAGTAGTTTACATTGCAACGGTTTTGAACCGTTTCTATTAGCAACGGCTTAAAACCGTCTCAAAATGTAATTATGCAACGATTTTGAACCATTTTAAACCATGTTTCGTCACAGTTATAAATCATTTAAAATTAAGAAACGGTGCGAAACCATTGCAAATGATTGTAATGCAACAGTTGTAAATCGTTTCTGACTTATGGTTTGTCACAATTATGATATTTAAAACTAAGCAACGGTTCTAAACCGTTGCAAAATATAATTCTGCAATGTTTTGAAAATTCGTGAAACGGCTTTGATCTGTTTCAAATGTGAAATTTGAAGCGGTTGATATTTTTGAAACGGTTTTGAACCGTTGCAAACGGTAAGAAAATGCAAAAAAAAAATTATGCCTTATAGATGGCAATGTTGATGGTTGACCTTGTATAATTAACAATAGTTAAGTAATAGTCTTTTTCGGACAGAGAAGGTATTTAAGGCAAAAAGAAAATAGGAAATTGGAACTTGGAAGATTATCCAAGCTATATAAAAGCCACAAATAATTAGGCTTCAACAAAATTTGGACAGATCTCAAACTAAGATATCTAAACATGTACTAACAAGTATATAACTTATAAGAAAAAGGTAACAAGTATATAACTTGTCTGAGGGAACCATTTATGAGGACTAGAACATTACAAAGCCCAAGAGGCTTTTGAAGGATTTAAATATACTAGTGGGTGGCTCGTGCCCACGACACTCCCCGAAAAAGAGTCCAAAACATGCAAACAAATGAACCCACAATGTGAACAACTGAACCCAGCATTCAATAGGCAAATTCGTTATTTGTGTAAATTGGAGGGTGATCACCGAACAAATACATATCATTCACTACCTAGGTGCACATGTAGGGGCTAGAAGCTTGAAATCCACCATTCATTGGCTTCCTCAAATGACTAAAGAACCACCCAATCAGAGGTTTGAAATATCTGATCTACCACATTCACTATCACTATTGGAATCCAATTGCAATGGTTTCTCTTGAAACTGGTATTTTTTGTGCCCACTTGCAACATGGTTTATCAACATTGCAGATCATGCAAAGTGCTTGACAAAGTGCATGCTACCCCTGAGCAGAAAAGTTCTGCTCTTATATAGAGTCGGCCGGAGTTGCAGCCTACAACTCCGGTCGGTGACAAAGAAAAGGAAGACGGAGGAAAGAAGAAGAAGAAGAAGAAGAAGAAGAAGAAGAAGAAGAAGAAGAAGAAGAAGAAGAAGGAGAAGAAGAAGAAGAAGAAGAAGAAGAAGAAGGAGAAGGAGGAGGAGGAGCGCCACCAGCTCGCCGACCGGATTTGCCAGAAAAGAAAGGAGAAAGATGAAGGAAGAAGAAAAGGGAGAAGAGGAGGGGAGAGAGCCAACCCCTAGGGTTTCCATGGGAGCTTTTAAAGAGAGAAACCGTTGGTTTCTCCCTTAGAAACTCACGGTTTCTAATTTGAAAATTATACATTTTTTTTATCATTCTTTTAAGGTGCGTTTGGTCACCAAGTGAAAAAAAATGCATTTTTCTTAAAAGCCCTGTCTTTTGAAATAATCAAACATGCTTTCAGGGTTTTGAATCGGGGCTAAATGATGAGGGCCCTCCGATGAACGTAAGATGATTGTTAGTTGTTGGATGATGAGATAGGGAGCTCACTCGATAGATCAGATGATCGACCGATTGATCAGATGTTAGGGATGAATAATCGGATGGTCAGATGGTAGATCGGATGGCGATCGAATGGTGGATTTGATGGATGATGGTGATAGGTTAAGGAGAGAGAGTCGATTAGAGCTAGGAGAGAGAATTAGGGGAGATGAGAGAGAAAAATGGAGAGAAAAGCACTGGTAGAGGGTCTGGAACCCTGGTCTTCACTGTGTCGCTCCTCACTCTTCACCAGTAGAGCAAACCATCATTCCTTGTCGATTCATGCGACTTTAAATGATTTGGTCCATCTCTTGGTCATTGGCTCTCCCGCTCTCTTCGTTCTTTGGGCCGGCTCTTCGGTCCTCTTTTTCAGCCCGTATTTGGGCCATATCTTCTAGTCATAGCCTGTGGGTTCTTTAAGTTTTGATAATGGGCTTTCATGATTGATCTAGGCCCGCAAGTCTCGAGAATCGTCCCATAGGGGGTTTCCTGCGACAGAAGAAGCGCGTAATGAGACTTTATCAGAACGGCTTAATATCTAGACTTCCAAAAATGTGTTTAATGCATGCAAATATACCATTTCGTCCAAAAAAGTGTGTTCTACGCAACAAAAGAGACTCTTACGTAGAAAAGTAGATAAATAGAGCATTTTAACGTAGGAGAATGCAATAACGCTAAAAGGATAATTGCTTAAAATAAGCACTTTTGAACGAATATCACAACCCCCAACCAGCATATTGCCAATCCTTGGCAATTAGTGCGAAATAAATGAGCTTAAAAGGGCTCTGCACATGCTGCACACTTTCACATTAGCTCCGGGAAAACACCGTTCGTCAAATCATTGAATGGATGCAAAAACAGTTACATGCTAGCGAAGAGTTTGAAAGTTTTGGCAAGACTACAGACTGATAATCATGACCCAAAATAGTCAGACTCTGCGTGTGTGTGTGCTCAACATTCTCATCATCCGACAGTAAAGATTTTCAGATCACCTCTAAGTTTTTATGCCTCGACCTCAAATCTCACATGTTTAGCACTCAGAATAGAATCACACAAGAAGGGTTTTCTTCTTTTCTCTCAATTTATATATGAGGAGATGTATTGATATATGAAAGCAAAGATCTCACATATGTATTATTTAAAAGGACATTTTTAACAGAAGAAGATCTCATGATTGGAATACCACTTCACTCGGGAACGTCAGATCAAACTCTATAGCTTCCCTTTCTCCAATCTCCACATTTTATGATCGTACTATCCTAGAATCAAGTAGGACTTTCCTGGGTTGTAATGAGGCTTAGGTCAGGTTAGAGAGATAAAGGGATACGGGATTTCAAAGATCTTGAGAGGATATTGTCATTTTCTTGCACTTTTCCTGCGGCGTAACACCATTATCTGGTTCTTTTTCCTTTTTTCGTATTTTTCTCTTTTTCTTGATATTTCTGAGACTGCTTAATTTTTTTCAGCTCTTTTTCATACTTTCTTTCCATATTTTGTTTTCAGCTTGAACCACTTTCTTTTCCTTTTGATTCTTCTTCTTTACTTTTTTTTTCACGATACACCCATATCAGTTATTCTTTTGTCCATCTCAAAATAAGGGTAGCCAGTCATGCTTCGTAGCTGGACTGGATTTTAGGTTGATGGGTTTACAGAGAAAAGGCTTTTATAGAAGGGTTCAAGGGGTTTCTAGTGAAGTATAATTCAGGTGAGTAAAAAGGCTGAATGGTTTAGAAAAAATGGCCTAAATCATTTTCTAGGGTTTGCACTATCATGTATACTGTCTTGACTGGATATAGAGAAGGTTCTATCGTAGTAATCCAATGTTGATGTCGTTCCGAGTTTTATGATCGAAGCAAAAGATAATGAGATCTCTCAACGAATATTGTGGGCATGAAGAATATTGAGTCATCTAGTGACTCAGATTTGTTGTATAACCCTCTGAAATGATTAAAGGCTCGAAAGCTCACAGGGTTAGGTCTCCACAATTCTTCTCACAGGATCTCTAGAATTTCCAAACTTAGGATGACTCTGATGTTGATAGTGTACAATTGTGCTGAATCTGAGTTTTTCTAAGTTTTTAAACCTGCTGTAGTCACACTTGACTTGACTCAATGCCAACTTTAAACAAAAATTGACATCCTCAATATTGACTTAACGACGGTTTTTAGCTAATCAAAGTCAGGGTATTTGACACATTTTTGAAATTCTAGAAAACTTTTGGAGAACATTGGAAATCACCCCAAAAACAAGTGGTTTTTTTTTTTTATCAAAATGAAGACATGAGTTTTGGTAAATACCCACCCCCAACCAAAATACAACTCCGTCCTCGGTGCTCATGACCGAGACATAAAATGATAAAAAATTGGTGCCAAAGGTTCAGGGAGGATGTTACCAAGTCGGCAGAAACTCGACAGTGTGTGGTACCTGATGATAGGAAGAATGAATGTACCTGCATTTTCAGAGATATAACAGTAATAACAAATACATGAGACTCATGTACTCTAGGAATACCGGAATTGCCTTTCCGAAAGCGCTAAGTTTTACGTCTTCAGCAAGACATGACGGGGGTATATCAAGTACCCCCAACCAGGATAAACTCATGGAGACTGAGTGAATCTGCAGTCTTCCTGACATCTAAGGTGGAATGGAGACAACTATCCTATCCCTTGTCTAGGTAGACCTGTGTAGAACAGGTCTTTCTCAGTGTAGACTGAGAGAAGAGCATTGAGCTCTCTGAGCAGCCCGGCAAAAGCACGGAGTTGATCTGGGAGGGATCGAAGCTTCTCAGTAAAGATTGAGAGGAGAGTAGGAGTGGGTTCTCTGAGCAGACCCGCAAAAACATTTAGTTCAGCGGGGAGGGATAGAAGCTTCTCAGTAAAGACTGAGAGGAGAGTAGTAGTGGGTTCTCTGACCGTGGTTAGCAGAGCCACAAACTCATTGAGTTTTGCGGGAATGTATCTGAATGGAGCAGACTCCTGCAGATCAGTAATACCAGAATTGTCGGACTCCGAGATGAAGTCAGACTCAAAGTGTTCATGACACTTGGATAATGTATCTTTGGGAGAGTCCTGAATTAGACTCCCTACGGCACACGGGTCATCGCTAATATTGACGTAGGGTGGCGGGTGAAAACTGTTGACCTCACCCTCGAGGTTTCCTAATTTGATAGGGATGTTCAAATCCCTACACTCAATCTGTTCATCTTTGGTGGGGAGCGGTAGGTCCAGGACAACAGGAATCCCATGTTCTAGACATGGCTCATCAGTAGGAATGTCTGCATTCAGGGCAGAGAGAGAATTATCAAAGATAGAGATGGAACTAAGTTCCTCTGTGCTCAGTCCAAAAGTTGGTGCTGTTAAGGGCACCAAAGATTGAGACTCGGGTGCATCACTATTGTTGCACAATCCAAAGGAGGTGGGGAGGAACGGTAGATCTAGGACAGTTGGGATCCTACGATCGAGACACAGCTCAGTGTCATGGAGATCGACATCAGGGTCAGCAGAGGGAGAGTGAGAAATAGGTTGCTCTGAGGTAGGTTCAAGAGTTGGTGTTGTTAAAGGCACCGCATAAGGATACACTAGTTCCTCAATAATCACACTTGATCTAGGGGTGGTAACAACTTCTATTTCATCCTGGCAATTCTGGTACTTGGTCCAATTGTGCGACTCCTCATTATAGACAGTATCCATGTCACTCTCCTCAGGATAGGCTATTGGTGGGCTAGTGAAGTTGACTTCCTCTCTCTCATTTTCTAATTGAACTAGACGTTGCTCCAAGCTCTCCATAGATAACTGTTGTTGGTGCTCTAGGCCTTAGAAATACTGTTGTTGCTGGGCAATGTACTAAGAGAGAAGGTCCTCTAGACCGGGTTTAGTAGCCAACGGAGGCGGTTCAACCAAGGGAAGCTGAGGTGCGAACTCTTGATTGTAGTCCGACTGGGTATGAAAATTGTAAGGCAAAGTGGAGTCTGGGACTAGTTGCTGACTCTGGAAATCCTGAAGGGCCCATTGTTGATCAGAATAATCATTTTGTGGATAGGACGGGTACTGGGATTGCGAGTATTGCCAGTCATACTCTCCATTGGGTTGCTGGAACCCGGAAGGATAAATATCCTGCGACAGTTATTGCGGGATAGCAGACTGTTCCCAACCAAAGTTATTGTGACTCCTATTATCCGGATAATAAGTGTTGTCATAGGAGGTCTGCATTGGAGATGGAAAGGTACAGACATCTTGCTGGATAGGAGGGTAATATCCTACAGACTAGGAATGGTACACAGGTTGCTGGACTGCGGCACGAAGGGCAGAGACTGAATTTTTAAGCTCTTGGAGTATAGAATTGTACTCCGAATCTCGGTGATTATCGTACCCTGTAGAAGTGTGCGAGACTGGAGTATCATGATGATACGCAGAATTGTCATACCATTGTTGAGAGTGATCACCTCGATTCTCACAGAAACTGTAGTAGGTTTCATACAGAGGAAGTTCATCTGCCATTAGAGGCGATAGAGGGGTGCGGTGGACTAACTCTCAGATCGAGTCAGTAAAAGGGAGGATAGGTCCAACCGGGCTTCTACTTGAAAAAGCAAGCCCAAGATTTGACAAAAAGTTGCCAAAAGGAGACACTGGAGTGGTGATTCTAAATGATGCACACCAAGCACAGATAATCCTATTCTAAACAATCAGGATATATTTTAGGCATTATCTTGTTAGTTTTGGGGCTAGAGTAGATTATGACAATGGGCGGACCACTGGTTTATCTTTTAGCCGCCGGACTAACTGTTTGCACTCAGAGGTTCTCACCAGGCTACACTCTTCAGAGCGAATCCTTTAGTACTAACTCTAATCAACAACAAGGCAATCCGAAGCCTAGACAGACGTGCGGCACAATGGCTGTCTTAAGTACATCCCAGACTAACCGGATTGGTCAAGTGTATAAGAAGAGTGTTCCCTCGGGTTAAGCTAGGGTTGGTGCATGTTCCTAGTCCACACGCAACTAACCGCCGAATAGTCCAAGATGCCACGTCGAGCTCAGTGTACTTGAGTAGCAGGGACTTATGGGTGTGTTAGACAACAGGGACCCGCGCTCGTGGTCTTATTTCGATTGGATGTTAAGCAGGCTCGCTTTGTGTGGATGTTTCCTCAAACACCGGGCTAATTGGCTCTATTTCTTGATTCTTTTTATTATAGATGGATCCTGGGGATCAATTTCAGCTGGAGTGATGAGGTTGGTGATGAAATCCCACCAGTTTCAATTTGGAGCTGGGTCTGCTCTCTTAGAGTTGATTGATTAATGGCCACACCACGCAAGTCGAATAAGTTGTTGCTAGAAAACAAATAGACATGCGGCAATGATTCACCCAAATTACTCTGTATCGCACTCAAGGCGAGGATAGGGACTTACCTCCCGTGGGCCACGCCACGGGGTCGCCTCCGTGGGTTAGGGAGGGGTATCCTAATGGGCTTGGGCCCGACTCCACCTCTTTGAGCTTTCGCTCCCTGCCCACACTGAATCGTGTTCCTGCAGAAAAGTTAGATCGCACGGTCTAGGTATTCGGGATTCTATTTGGAAGATCCTTGCCTTTTTAGGGTTCATAGAACAAGCAGTGGATTTAGGCAAGTTTTTGAATTAATTTCCAAGTTCGAGATGGGTTAAAATTTAAGAATTCCCAGATGGAAAATACCTAGATTGGAAAGTTTCCCGAACTGTGAAGATCTTTCACGAAAGATGTGATTGCGAGATCCCTTACAATTTTGGAAAATTTCCCAAAATTGAAATTCTGATAGATTTGGGGTATTTCCTTTTGTAGACTTTTCCAAATTCGAAGGATTTCTAAAGATAGAAATTCCTCTAAAGTGGAAACTTCTAAGAGGGGAAACCCTAATTTAGCAAAGTTTTAAGATTTTAGAATCTTTCCAAAAATCGCAAATCCTTGATTGGTGATTTCTAAAAATCTGCAGAATATAAAATCCTAATTTTTTTGAATTTTGATTTGTTTATTTTTCCACTTAATCTAGGGTTTCTAAAAAACCCTAGAACAAGATCTAGCAGTTATATGGAAAGCAGTAAAATTCCTAAATTATTACAAATTTGCACTCGGCCTTCTGAGGCATTAAAAATAGTAATTTAAAAACTGCTAAAAATCACTAAAAACAAAAATAGAAAGTTTCCCGAAAAGGTCGGGCTGTCCAAATTGAGTGGCTTTCCACTTCAGCAACTTTCCAATTCTGTCTTTACGTCCTTTTTCGCACTCCCGTACACCCAAGCGGCAGCGGCGCCATTTGAAAGTAGGGTTTTTGGCGTTGTTGATTACGGAAACCCTAGAATCAACACATTTGTAATTAATCCAGTTTTATTCCTGCAAAATTAAGCTTTCTTTGCACAGTAGATGTATGTCGAATGTCGATCCGTACTCGGGGTTAGGGCACGCTCGGGATGGAGAAGAATGGTCTGCCTTTGATGGATATATGCATGGTTGTGGGGGACATAATGGAGATGAAGTGCATGAGAATAGCCTGATCAATGGTGAAGATGGAGGGTGGAGTTAGCGGTTGCCCACCAAAATTATTGGCTGCCTGGCGCTTGGAGGTGGAACCGATGAAGGATGAGGCGACTGGCAGCAAGTGGAGAGGAGAAGCATCAACGGTTTTGGATAGGTGAGGGGCACATCCTCCCTTCTTCTCTTCTATCTTCTTTTCCTTCTACCTTTCTTTTTTTTTTTTTTTTCTTTGGTTTTCTGATTTCTTTCCTTGGAAGAAGAACGTGGGAGAGAGAGAGAAACGATGGGTTCTTGCAGAGGTGCTGGTAGAGAGGGACGGTGAAGAGAGGGAGGTATATCGGCGGTAATGAGAGAGGGGCAGTCTGGTTTTGAATGAAGAGAAGTGGAGAACGGCTTAGAGGTGGTGGAGTTGTGGAACGTGGTGGAGGGACTTGAAGTTGCTTGCAGTTTGTGCAGCAGCAGTGAGGTTAGGCGGTAGAGAAGAGAACCAGTCCGTGGTTGAGGAGGAGATGCCAGATGGGAGTGAGATCGCCGGAGGAGAACTAGTCCGTGGTTGAGAATGAAGATCGTCGGAGTTGCAGGTCTGCAACTCCGGTCAGTGGAGGAGAGGGGTTAGGACAGTGATAATGGTGATGCATTAGGAGGTGCTGATGCTCACATGGTGGCTGGATGCTTGCTGTCCAAGGGAGGACCAGTACTTGGATGGTGGTGGAAGTTGTTGCAGACTTGCTGGTTTCACAGCAACTCGAGAATGGCCGAAGATCAGAATAGGAGCCCAAAGCTCCCCTTTTCTTGTCGTCCAAGAAAGAGTTTTTAGAGAATAGAGGAAGAGAGAGGGTTGGCTATGGAGGTGGAGAAAGGATGATAGATCGTGAATGGGGTGAGAAAGACGTTGTTCTTCAATGGAGGAGGGGCGGCTAGCGTTTTTCCCCCAAGGAAAAATGTCAAGAACAAGATGGGGATGTTAGAAAGATTAGGGTAAAAGAATGGAGAAGAGAAGGAGGAGAAGGGGGAAGGGTTTTGGGGGGAAAGAG
Source organism: Euptelea pleiosperma (assembly GCA_035048495.1). Classification (NCBI taxonomy): domain Eukaryota; kingdom Viridiplantae; phylum Streptophyta; class Magnoliopsida; order Ranunculales; family Eupteleaceae; genus Euptelea; species Euptelea pleiosperma. The sequence continues at coordinate 1,186,689 of CM068545.1, forward strand.
AGGAGAAGAAAGAGATGGGAGGGGGATTAGAAGAAGACGGAGGAGAAGGGGGAAGGAGATCTCACAGAGTTCGCCGGCGTTCATGGAGTTCGCCGGCGATTTTTTTTTTTTTTTTATTCAAGGCCGATAACGGCCTGAGTTGGTGGTGAGATGAGGAAGATAAAAAAAAAAGAATAAGAAGCGAAGGATGGGGAGAGGAAGGAATAGGGAGCAGCAGCAAAGTTCTACTCGTATATAGAGTCGGCCGGAGTTGCAGCCGGCAACTCCGGTCGATGAAAAAGAAGAGGAAGACGGAGGAAAGAAGAAGAAGAAGAAGAAGAAGAAGAAGAAGAAGAAGAAGAAGGAGAATGAGGAGGAGGAGCGCCACCAGCTCGCTGGCCGGATTTGCCAGAAAAGAAAGGAGAAAGATGAAGGAAGAAGAAAAGGGAGAAGATGGGGGGAGAGAGCCAACCCCTAGGGTTTCCATGGGAGCTTTTAAAGAAAGAAACCGTGGGTTTCTCCCTTAGAAACTCACGGTTTCTAATTTGAAAATTATACATTTTTTTATCATTCTTTTAAGGTGCGTTTGGTCACCAAGTGAAAAAAAATGCATTTTTCTTAAAAGCCCTGTCTTTTGAAATAATCAAACATGCTTTCAGGGTTTTGAATCGGGGCTAAATGATGAAGGCCCTCCGATGAACGTAAGATGATTGTAAGTTGTTGGATGATGAGATAGGGAGCTCACTCGATAGATCGGATGATCGACCGATTGATCAGATGTTAGGGATGAATAATCGGATGGTCAGATGGTAGATCGGATGGCGATCGAATGGTGGATTTGATGGATGATGGTGATAGGTTAAGGAGAGAGAGTCGATTAGAGCTAGGAGAGAATTAGGGGAGATGAGAGAGAAAAATGGAGAGAAAAGCATTGGTAGAGGGTCTGGAACCCTGGTCTTCACTGTGTCGCTCCTCACTCTTCACCAGTAGAGCAGACCATCATTCCTTGTCGATTCATGCGGCTTTAAACACTGTGGTCCGTCTCTTGGTCATTGGCTCTCCCGCTCTCTTCGTTCTTTGGGCCGGCTCTTCGGTCCTCTTTTTCAGCCCGTATTTGGCCCATATCTTCTAGTCATAGCCTGTGGGTTCTTTAAGTTTTGATAATGGGCTTTCATGATCAATCTAGACCCGCAAGTCTCGAGAATCGTCCCATCGAGGTTTCCTGCAACAGAAGAAGCGCGTAATGAGACTTTATCAGAACGACTTAATATCTAGACTTCCGAAAATGTGTTTAATGTATACAAATATACCATTTCATCCAAAAAAGTGTGTTCTACACAACAGAAGAGACTCTTACGTAGAAAAGAAGATAAATAGAGCATTTTAACGTAGGAGAATGCAATAACGCTAAAAGGATAATTGCTTAAAATAAGCACTTTTGAGCGAATATCAGCGCCCCTCATCTATCAGTCTTCAAATTGATTTCTTTATCTTTCGGGTGGTACTCTCGGGCAATGAAAGATTTGGAAGAGAAGAAAGGAGCAAGATACGGCTTTTTGGCTGAGCCGTATCTTGCTCCTATTGCCTGTTAGGAAGGAAGGAAAGCTAGGATTACAGTGCTTGTTGTTCGTAGCGCATCCGCAACTGAAGCGCACCTACTGTTACTAGTTGTCTGGTCTCACTCAGCCACAGACTAGACCGCTCTCGCCTTATTCTCTCAACAAAGCCTCTCCCCTCACTAATAAGAATAGCTGCCGCTGGTCTGAAACCTGTTGTCATTGATCATAGTCCAGGTCCAATTGCTTTGATTACAGTGCCTATTTAGTAAGTAATTCGGTTCGACTCCTCCAGTTCAAGTGCAAGAACTAGTACCGCATGAGCAGGAAGGATATTGGGTTTGATACCTACAGTGAGGGAAAGGCATCGCATCAGGATTGATGTGATACCATAAGGTAAGAGAAGAGATCTACCCTTTATTAAAGAGCAGAGGAGCAAGGAACAACCGACTCTTGAATCTAGATTAGAGAAGATATCAACCCTTGAATTTAAGGCCAGGGTACCGGTGCCTTCTAAAAGACAAGCGCATCGCATGTGTTGGTCTTTATTTGAAATTGAATCAAATCAAAAATACCTAAAGAAGAGCCTATCGCCTATGCAATCGCTATTCATATTAGCCAACTAACTGACTACTTGAACTGCTGGACTTAAAGAGCTATTAACAGTGCCATTAGTTCGTATCGCATGAGTCGGATCCTTTGGTATCTCTCATAAACACTCTAGACCGCTTCGCTCGGCCCTATCCCCGAGAGTGCCTTCGCTGCCGCTCCCCTAACAGAAGAAGAAGAGCTCTTTCAAGAGAAGTTGAGTATTAGACTAACGGAAAAGAGCTTACAAGAGCCTAAGGTCAGGGCTCCTACGAGCGCCTACCTCACTGGCTTCCTTACTACTAAAAGTGAACAGGACCCGCTAGTGCCTATTGCCTTAATGCCTATAAACTGGGGACCCTTGAAATCACAGTTTACCAACTTCAGACCAATAAGCACAAGAAGGCAAGTCAACCCTACCACCGAGAACTATACTAACCGCCGATACTAGACTAACGGGTCGACTCACTGCTTCTACTGCCTCTCCATACCCAAGCCGGAGAACACGCCATCTCTTCTAAGACGACTGCCCTCAGGTACTTGACCGAACAAGGTAAACTCCGCAACTCACAGTAGATTGAATGAGTGGTTCGCTGTACCACTGATACTGCCTTAACAGCTACTTGTGTGGAGCTTCTCGGCTCATCACCTCTGCGTTCTCGAACTATAGCAGCCTTTTCCACCGTAGTGAGATATCCCCTAGTAGTTTCATACCTCGGCACGAGATATTCATCCAATCGGACCTACCAGGGAAAGGGACCCACACAACCCGGCTGTGTGTCTTAACACCAAATACCTTCAAGATTCAGCAGGGGTTCTTCCTTACCTAAAGTCAGGATGAAAAGAGTGCCTGCCTAAGCGTCAAACCAATATCCGATCAACGCACTTTGACGCCTGTGGAATACGCCTCTCAAAACGAGAGGAAACTAATCCATCAGATCTACATTACATAGACCACCAAACGTACGCACGTACGCAAAGAGCTATTTTGACCCTTTCAAACCTGTGGATTGAGCTAAAAAATGACATGCAGGTTATTGAGAACACCCTAGCCAAGAACCCTTCGTAGAACTCTTGAATGACTCGGAGACCATAAAGAGGAAACTTGATCGAGTAAACATGATCCATCCTTAGGTTAGGTACTTCTCTGGTTGGTTTATTCCTTGCAGAACAGGAAATGTGAGGATCGCTCACCTGACGCTTTCTTCCGGTATAGAGAAAGACAAGGGACACACGGCCCAATGCTATGTGTGTCTTAGCAACCATACCAAAATAGATTTTCACGAGAGGTCTTCCTTGATTCTTTTAGTACAGATTCATTGTTAAGGAAGAAGAGTTCCCGTCAACTGGCGAGCTCAACAATGGAACTTGGAGATCACCCAACCAAACACTTTCCTCCCCGCCAGCTCTTGGTTCTCGTACACGAAGCCGGTCTATTCCGGATCTTTTAGCGAGCCTGCACTCAGCAGTTACTCAAGATTGAGGAGCTTCCCAGGAAGGTTACCGCCATTTCGCGTTACAAAGATTTCGGACCATTGTCCCCCTACCTCTTGGTGATCCGGTGCGCATATTCAAACTGGCATGGGATAAGGTGTCCGGGTTATATATAATGACGATGCGCAAAGTGAGTGGTTGCATCCGATGCCTTCATGACAATGAACTTGTTAAGTAACCACGGAGAGGAGAGGAGAACAAAAAAAGCCCACCCAGCGTAGAAAACTGAAGTGCGCTCCTGCGCACTCCGGCTTTCAAGCCTCCGTTTGCTGGGTTGGATACGTAGTTCGAGTCGCCGCTGTGAACTACCAGTGAAAACATTTTGTAACCGCTCGTTGTCCCCTATTAAGAAGAAAGGGGCAGAGAAGATCAGGTAAAGCAAATCCATTGCTTGCCATTAACGATTCCTAACCACGTTCATTTGTTGTATGATCAATAGGGAAGGGGGGAGTCCATTCTAGTGCAAGCCTCCCCTCTCTCTCAAAAAGCAAAAAGGGCAACGCACGGTGGAGACAAATGCCCCTTTCGTGATCGACGCGCATTCCAGTGTCCAATGGTAAACATAATGGCAATGCATTGGACCGCTTCTCAATCTTTCTAGTTGAGTATCCCTGCCCTGGCGGCTTGGGAAAGGAATCTGGACCGAATCTATGTCTGTGCGTGCACGGAACGAGAGGCTCTCGTTCGAGCGCAGTGGTTGTTCGACCCCGTTTCAAGAGGATTCCCCTGCATGATCGGTAGGTCCGCTAGAAGTGCCTCAGCTAGTGAAGTAGTTGAGCCTCGAAAGCCTACTTACCAACCAAACTTGCGATCGTCGGTAGCCGCAGAACTCGTTTAGGTGGCTGTTCGCCTTTGGATCTTCACTTCAATAGTTGTCTAAGATAGCAGCGGCAGTAGATTGGGGAATGCTAATCTCATGGAGGAATTCAAATCTTTCCAGGAAAGCCTCTTCTTTCTGGTCTACATCAAGTGGATTCTTCACCAGGACAAATCTAGAGATAGAATTCTGGAGAGAATTGATCGTATGCTAGTAAGTGAGGAGGCGCTGTCTTTTGTCAAGGTCAAACTGAAAGTGCATCCTAATTCGATATCAGACCACCGCCCCTTGGAAGGATTAATCAGTCTCCTACCCTTGGTCCTATCCCGTTCAGATTAGAACGGAACTGGCTCAAAAACCCCGAATGCAGGGAGATTGTAAACCAGGTTTGGCAGAACCAGATCGACATCGAAGACAAGCTTAGTATTCTAAAATCCAAACTGAAGGTATGGGTGAGGAGCAATCACATCAGTGAAGTCAGAGAAAAAGAAGAGTGGCAGTCGGATGAAATAAAAAATAAAATCAAAAGCGGAGACACTTCTGATCAGACTATGGATAGAGAAAGAAGCGGAGTGTATCTATAAGCTACAAAGCCTCAAGAGATTAGAAGAGAGGATCAGACAAAAATCAAGGAGGGGAGACAGATGTTCGAAATTGTTTCACGCCCATTTTAGAAATCAAAAAAGAGGACGGTAACACTCTCCACTCCCAAGCTGAGATGAAATACTATGCTAAGCTAAGAGAGACTTCCAGGATCTGTTAACAGAGGAAGGCAACACTAGCAGGCAGGCACAGGACTCTATCTTGATGAATGTGAACTCCAAACTCAAAGAGGCATATGATTTTTTTTTTATTTACCAGAATAATAGGAAAAGGCCTTCAGCTCCGGTTTCCCAAGATTTTTCAGGAATTCTGGCGACTGATCGAGGCCGATCTGCTAACTCACGTGGAGAATATCAGGAAAACTGGTCAGATGAGGGGCCAATAGTACTTTCCTCACTTGAATTCCAAAAGAGGTAAGTCCCAACCGACTATAAAGATTCAGGCCCATTTCTTTGTGTAATAAACAAATCTCAGCCAAAAGGATTGCCAATAGAATCCAGAGAATCATGGACAGGACTGTCTCGCAGGAACAGGCCGCGTTCATTCGGGAGACAAATCTTCGCTCCAGCTTAAAGAAGCTGTCCACTCAGCCTACATTGGGAGACAGAGAGTGATATTCGCTCAAAAGTGCTTATTTTAAGCACTTATCCTGTTAGCGTTATCGCACTCTCCTACGTAAAACTGCTCTAATTATCCACTTTTCTACGTAAGAGTCTATCTCATTGCGTAAAACACACTTTTCTGGACGAAATGGTATATTTGCATGCATTAAACACATTTTCGGAAGTCTAAATATTAAGCCGTTCTGATAAAGTCTCATTACGCGCTTCTTCTGTCGCAGGAAACCCCGATGGGACGATTTTCGAGACTTGCGGGCCTAGATCGATCATGAAAGCCCATTATCAAAGCTTAAAGAGCCAACAGGCTATGACTAGAAGATATGGGCCAAATACGGGTTGAAAAAGAGGATCGAAGAGCTGGCCCAAGGAACCACGAGAGCGGGAGAGCTGATAACCAAGAGAAGGACCAAAGCATTTAAAGCCACATCAAATGATGGCCTGCTCTACTGGCAAAGCTCAAGTGAAGAACAATGGAAAACCAGGGTTCATGACCCTCTGCCAATACTTTTTCTGATATTTTCTCTCTCATCTCTCCTTATTTTCTCTCTCTTCATTTCTCGGTCCTCGAATCTATTGACTTAACCCCAGACCTCCTGCTCATTGGCTCTGTCTCATCTCCCTTAGCTTTCTGACCGTTGGATCTTCCATCGGGCCGTTGAATCTCTATAGATCGCCATGTGATCTATCAATTCTATGCATCCGACCATCCGATCATGCTACTGATCAGTCAATCATCCATCCTATCAACCACCCGATCTCCAGTGTAAAATATCAGTCCCTAAGGCAGGTTTGATTGTAGAGTAATGCCTCAGATTATTGATCGTGGCTGAGAGCGTAGAGCTCGATTTCCGAAGAAAGGAAAATACATCTTTCCTTGATGGGTATTTCAAGGGGAAAAATGCATTTTTCTCCCCTGGCAACCAAACGCACCCTAACCCACATCCATCGAGCCCAGTGGCCCACTATCCTTCTCACCTACCTTCTGGCCCATGGCCGATGCACTCTGGGCCCACGATTTTGAGCATTCCCATTGGCCAACCACTGGCCGACTCGTGGCGTCTTCTCTCGGCCAACCACTGGCCAACACGTGGCATCAGCTTTTGGCCTGGTGGTCATGGCCAAATAGCCCACGAGCCCAAGCCCGTAACCCACATCACTTTTCAAAAATAAAAATTAAAATAAAAAATAAAAAAAAAAAAAAAATGAAAAAAAAAAAAATGAATTTTTTTAGAAACCGTGAGTTTCTAAGTGTAGAAACCCACGGTTTCTACTTAAGGGGAGGGTTGAAAAACCCTCAAGCTCTCTCTTCCTCCTCCTATTTTTCCTCTTGCTTCCTCTTCTGCTCCGCCCCTTCATCTCCGGCGAGCCACCACCGGACTGGTTCGCCGGCCTCTTCTTCTTCTTCTTCTTCTTCTTCTTCTTCTTCTTCTTCTTCTTCTTCTTCTTCTTCTTCTTCTTCTTCTTCTTCTTCCCCCTCCTCTTCGTCTTCTTCGTCTTCTTCCTATTCTGCATAGTCGCCGGAGTTGCAGGCAGCAACTCCGGTCGTCGTCGTCACCACCACCGCCAGCACGTCCTCTCTTCCCCCCTTCTTCTCCTCTTCTTCCTCCTCTTCCTTCTTCTTCCTCTTCTCTTTCTTCTGGCTTCTCTTCTTCTTCTTCCTCTTCTCTTCTTCTATTTTTTTTCCTTACCGGAGTTGCAGGTCTGCAACTCCGGTGTTCATGGTGTTGACACCAGCAGCACGCTAATCGCTCCTACCGGTCCATCTTTTTCCATTCTCTCTCTTCACGGTGCTTTCCCTTGCACCACCAGCAGCTACTACAGCCTCCACTGCCAGCCGGATTGGCTCTTCTCATTTAGGCTCCACCGCCTGCAACTAACGGACTGGTTTTGAGCCAGTCATCACCGGTCAACCGTTGCTCCAACCACGTCAACACCAGCCTAAAACTAACGGACTGCAAGCTTGCAGTCCGTGCTGCCCATTTCCCCCACCGCATGAGTTGCAGACCATCTCCTTCGTCGTCATCACCACCACGTCTGCAACTCCGGGCGTACAAGCCACAACAACACCAGCCCATGAGCACCGCCGCCCTCCTTCTTCTTCTCTCTTTTCCGATCACCAGCGCACCTCCTGCGCATACCGCCTAGAGCTCCACCACAACTTCACCACCCCTTCCCTTCTCCTTCATCACCTCGTCAACCTACAACACCTATCCATCCTTAGAGGAACCCACGAGCTCATCCCTCTAACCGATGCCTTGCAAGCTGGTCTACCTGGGATCGAACATCACCACCGGTACTCTTCTCCACCACATGCAAATCTTCTCCAAGAATCACAAAGGGTACCAACTCTTGGGCCGAACAACTCCTGTGATGGGTTAGTATGTCAAGGGTAAACCATTCTCTCTCATCTTTCTCTCTCTCCATGTTCATCTATTTTTCTCCCTCTCTTTCTCTTTTTATCTCTCTATTTCTCTCTCTCTCTCTAGACCTCTCTCTAGGATTAGATTTCTCTCTTCTTCTTTCACTTTCTCTCTCTCTTTAACATTTTTCCAACTTTCTCTCTCTAGTTTCTCTCTCTCAAAACCTCTTTCTCTCTCTACATCCCTCTCTTATTAAAATGCTTTCTAGTTTAGTTATTTTGTTAGATTTTTGCTGTAAAAGACGATTTTGATTGAATAAAATTATGTTCCATTCTCTACAAAATTCCCGTCATTTTATGTTCATTATCGCGCTAACCCGACTAATCCCGAGTGCGGATCGACATCCGACACGAATCCCTATACAAATCTATCAATTTTGCAGGATAATCGGATAAAAATTACAAATATGTTGAAGTTAGGGTTTCCGTAACCAACGACGCGGAAAAATCCTACTTTCAAATGGCGCCGCTGCCGCTCGGGTGTTCGGGAGTGCGAAAAAGGACGTAAAGACGGAATTGGAAAGTTGCTAAATCGGAAAGCTGCTCAATTTGGCCAGCCCGACCTTTTCGGGAAACTTTCTATTTTTTGTTTTTGTTGATTTTTAGCAGTTTTTAAATTACTATTTTTAATGCCTCGGAAGGCCGAGTGCAATTTGTAATAATTTAGGAATTTTCCTGCTTTCCATATAACTGCTAGATCTTGTTCTAGGGTTTTTTAGAAACCCTAGATTAAGTGAAAAATACCAAAAAAATAATAAATTCAAAATTCAAAAAAATTAGGGTTTCATATTCTGCAGATTTTTAGAAATCACCAATCAAGGATTTGCAATTTTTGGAAAGATTCTAAAATCTTGAAACGTTGCTAAATTAGGGTTTCCCCTCTTAGAAGTTTCCTCTGTAGAAGAATTTCTATCTTAAGAAATCTTCCGAATTTGGAAAAGTCTGCAAAAGGAAACACCCCAAATCTAGCAGAATTTCAATTTTGGGAAATTTTCCAAAATTATAAGGGATCTCGCAATCAAATCTTTCTTGGAAGATCTCCACAGTTCGGGAAACTTTCCAATCTAGGTATTTTCCAATTTGGGAATTCCTAAATTTTAAACCATCTCGAATTTGGAAACTAATTCAAAAACTTGCCTAAATTCAGTGCTTGTTCAGTGAACCCTAATAAGGCAAGGATCTTCCAAATAGAATCCCACATACCTAGACCGTGCGATCTAACTGTTTCTGCAGGAACACGATCCAGTGTGGGTAGGGAGCAAAAGCTCAAAGAGGTGGAGTCGGGCCCAAGCCCATTAGGATACCCCTCTCTAACCCACGGAGGAGACCCCGTGGCGTGGCCCACGGGAGGTAAGTCTCTATCCTCGCCTTGAGTGCGATACAGAGCAATTTGGGTGAATCATTGCCGCTTGTCTATTTGCTTTCGCATACATATTATTCGACTTGCGTGGCGTGGCCGTTAATCAATCAACTCTAAGAGAGCAGACCCAGCTCCAAATTGAAACTGGTGGGATTTCATCACCCACCTCATCACTCCAGCTGAAATTGCTCCCCAGGATCCATCTATAATAAAAAGAATCAAGAAGTAGAGCCAATTAGCCCGGTGTTCGAGAAAAAACCCACACAAAGCGAACCCGCTTAACATCCAATCGAAATAAGACCACGAGCGCGGGTCCCTGTTGTCTAACACACCCATAAGTCCCTGCTACTCAAGTACACTGAGCTCGACGTGGCATCTTGGACTATTCGGCGGTTAGTTGCGTGTGGACTAGGAACACGCACCAACCCTAGCTTAACCCGAGGGAACACTCTTCTTCTACACTTGACCAATCCGGTTAGTCTGGGACGTACTTAAGACAGCCATTGTGCCGCACGTCTGTCTAGGCTTCGGATTGCCTTGTTGTTGACTAGAGTTAGTACTAAAGGATTCGCTCTGAAGAGTGTAGCCTGGTGAGAACCTCTGAGTGCATACAGTTAGTCCGGCGGCTAAAAGATAAACCAGTGGTCCGCCCACTGTCATAATCTACTCCAGCCCCAAAACTAACAAGATAATGCCTAAAATATATCCTGATTGTTTAGAATAGGATTATCTGTGCTTGGTGTGCATCATTTAGAATCACTACTCCAGTATCTCCTTTTGGCAACTTTTTGCCAAATCTTGGGCTTGCTTTTTTAAGTAGAAGCCCGGTTGGACCTGTCCTAACCTTTTACTGACTCGATCTGAGCGTTAGTCCACCGCATCCCTCTATCGCCTCTAATGGCAGATGAACGGCCTCTGTATGAGACCTACTACAGTTTCTGTGAGAATCGAGGTGATCACTCTCAACAATGGTATGACAATTCTGCGTATCATCATGATACTCCAGTCTCGCACACTTCTACAGGGTATGATAATCACCGAGATCCGGAGTATAATTCTATACTCCAAGAGCTTAAAAATTCAGTATCTGCCCTTCGTGCCGCGGTCCAGCAACCTGTGTACCATTCCCAGTCTGTAGGATATTACCCTCCTATCCAGCAAGATGTCTGTACCTTTCCATCTCCAATGCAGACATCCTATGACAACACTTATTATCAGGATAATAGGAGTCACCATAACTTTGGTTGGGAACAGTCTGCCCTCCCGCAGCAACTGCCTCAGGATAATTATCCTTCCGGGTTCCATCAACCCAATGGAGAGTATGACTGGCAATACTCGCAATCCCAGTACCCGTCATATCCACAGAATGACTATTCTGATCAACAGTGGGCCCCTCAGGATTTCCAGAGTCAGCAACTAGTCCCAGACTCCACTTTGCCTTACAACTTTCATACCCAGTCAGACTACAATCAAGAGTTGGCACCTCAGCTCCCCTTAGCTGAACCGCCTCCGTTGGCTACTAAACCCGGTCTAGAGGACCTTCTCTCTCAGTACATTGCGCAGCAACAACAGTATTTCCAAGGTCTAGAGCACCAACAACAGCTATCTATGGAGAGCTTGGAGCAACGTCTAGTTCAATTAGAAAATGAAAGAGAGGAAGTCAACTTCACTAGCCCACCAATAGCCTATCCTGAGGAGAATGACATGGCCACTGTCTATAATGAGGAGTCACACAATTGGAACATGTACCAAAATTGCCAAGATGAAATAGAAAGCCCGATTATTGAGGAGCCAGTGTTTCCTTCTTCGGTGCCTTTAAAAGCACCACATCCTGAACCTACCTCAGAGCAACCTATTTCTCACTCTCCCACTGCTGCTTCTAATCTGGACCCTGAAGATGATCATCATGACACTGAGTTTTGTCTCGATCGTAGGATCCCTACTGTCATAGATCTACCGTTCCTCCCCACTTCCCTTGGTATGAGCCAGAATAGTGATGAACCCGTGTCTCAATCTTTGGTGCCCTTAACAACATCAACTTCTAGACCGAGCCCAGAGAAACCCAGTTCCATCTCTATCTCTGATAATTCTCTCTCTGCCCTGGATGCAGACATTCTCACTGATGAGCCATGTCTAGAACATGGGACTCCCGCTGTCCTGGACATACCAATCCCTATCCAGGAGGAACATATTGAGTACAGGGATTGGAACATCCCTATCACATCAGGAAACATTGAGAAAGAGGTCAACAGTTTTCACCCGTCACCCCACATCGATATTATCAATGACCCGTGCGCCGTAGAGAGTCTAATTCAGGACTCTCCCGAAGATATATTATCCAAGTGTCATGAACACTGTGAGTTTGACTTCATCTCGAAGTCCAATATTTCTGGTATTACTGATCTGCAGGAGTCTGCTCCATTCAGATACATTCCCGCAAAACTCAATGAGTTTGCGGCTCTGCTAACCACGGTCAGAGAACCCATTACTACTCCCTTCTCAGTCTTTACTGAGAAGCTTCTATCCCTCCCCGCTGAACTAAACGTTTTTGCGGGTCTGCTCAGAGAAACCGCTCCTACTCTCCTCTCAATCTTTACTGAGAAGCTTCGATCCCTCCCAGATCAACTCCGTACTTTTGTCAGTCTGCTCAGAGAGCTCAATGCCCTTCTCTCAATTTACACTGAGAAAGACCTGTTCTACACAGGTATACCTAGACAAGGGATAGGATAATTGTTTCCGTTCCACCTTAGGTGTCAGGAAGACTGCAGATTCACTCAGTCTCCATGAGTTTTATCCTGGTTGGGGGTACTTGATATACCCCCGTCATGTCTGGCTGAAGACGTAAAACTTAGCGCTTTCGGAAAGGCAATTCCGGTATTCCTAGAGTACATGAGTCTCATGCATTTGTTATTACTGTTATATCTCTGGAAATGCAGGTACATTCATTCTTTCGATCATCAAGTATCACACTGTCGAGTTTCTGCCGACTTGGTAACATCCTCCCTGAACTTTTGCATCATCATCACTGAATTTTTATCATTTTCTGTCCCGGTCATGAGCACCGAGGACGGTGCTGTATTTTGGTTGGGGGTGGGTATTTACCAAAACTCATGTCTTCATTTTGATAAAAAAAAAAAAAAAAAAAAAAAAAAAAATGTTGTTTTTGGGGTGATTTTCGATGTTCTCCAAAAGTTTTCTAGAATTTCAAAAATGTGTCAAATACCCTGACTTTGATTAGCTAAAAACCTTCGTTAAGTCAGTATTGAGGATGTCAATTTTTGTTTAAAGTTAGCGTTGAATCAAGTAAACCATGGCTACAGCAGGTTTGAAAACTCAGAAAAACTCAGATTTGGCACAATTGTACACTATCAACATCAGAGTCGTCCTAAGTTTTGAAACTCTAGAGATCCTATAAGAATAATTGTGGAGACCTAACCCAGTGAGCTTTCGAGCCTTTAATCATTTTAGAGAGTTATACAATAATCCCGAGTCAATGGATGACTCACTATTCTTCATGCCCGCAATATTCGTTGAGAGATCTCATTATCTTTTGCTTCGATCATGGAACTCAGAACGACATCAACATTGGATTACTACGACAGAACCTTCTTTGTATCCAGTCAAGACAGTATACATGATAGTGCAAACCCTAGAAAATGATTTAGGCCATTTTTTTCTGAACCATTCAGCCTTTTTACTCACCTGAATTATACTTCACTAGAAACCCCTTGAACCCTTCTATAAAAGCCTTTTCTTTGTAAACCCATTAACCAAAAACCCAGTTCAGCTACGAAGTGTTACTAGCTACCCTACTTTTGAGAAGGACAAAAGAATAACTGATGTGGGTGTACCGTGAAAAGAAAAGTAAAGAAGAAGAATCAAAAGGAAAAGAAAGTGGTTCAAGCTGAAAACAAAATATGAAAAGAAAGTATGAAGAAGAGCTGAAAAGAAATTGAGCAGTCTCAGAAATATCAAGAAAAAGAGAAAAATACGAAAAAAGGAAAAAGAACCAGATAATGGTGTTACGTCGCAGGAAAAATTCAAGAAAATGGCAATATCCTCTCAAGATCTTTGAAATCCTGTATTCCGTTATCTCTCTACACCTAACCTAAGCCTCATTACAACCCAGGAAAGTCCTACTTGATTCTAGGATAGTACGATCATAAAATGTGGAGATTGGAGAAGGAGAAGCTATAGAGTTTGATCTGACGTTCTCGAGTGAAGTGGTATTCCAATCATGAGATCTTCTTCTGTTAAAGATGTCCTTCCTTCAAATAAAACATATGTGAGATCTTTTGCCTCTTTATATTAAATACATCTCCTCACATATAAATTGAGAGAAAAGAAGAAAACCCTTCTTGTGTGATTCTATTCTGAGTGCTAAACATGTGAGATTTGAGGTCGAGGCAGAAAAACTTAAAGGTGATCTGGAAATCTTTACTGTCGGATGATGAGAACGTTGAGCACACACACACGCAGAGTCTGACTATTCTGGGTCATGATTATCAGTCTGTAGTCTTGCCAAAACTTTCCAACTCTTCGCTAGCATGTAACTGTTTTTGCATCCATTCAATGATTTGACGAACGGGATTTTCCCTGAGCTAATATGAAAAAGTGTGCAGCATGTGCAGAGCCCTTTTAAGCTCATGTATTTCGCACTAATTGCCAAGGATTGGCAATATGCTGGTTGGGGGTTGTGATATTCACTCAAAAGTGCTTATTTTAAGCACTTATCCTGTTAGCGTTATCGCACTCTCCTACGTAAAACTGCTCTAATTATCCACTTTTCTACGTAAGAGTCTATCTCATTGCGTAAAACACACTTTTCTGGACGAAATGGTATATTTGCATGCATTAAACACATTTTCGGAAGTCTAAATATTAAGCCGTTCTGATAAAGTCTCATTACGCGCTTCTTCTGTCGCAGGAAACCCCGATGGGACGATTTTCGAGACTTGCGGGCCTAGATCGATCATGAAAGCCCATTATCAAAGCTTAAAGAGCCAACAGGCTATGACTAGAAGATATGGGCCAAATACGGGTTGAAAAAGAGGATCGAAGAGCTGGCCCAAGGAACCACGAGAGCGGGAGAGCTGATAACCAAGAGAAGGACCAAAGCATTTAAAGCCACATCAAATGATGGCCTGCTCTACTGGCAAAGCTCAAGTGAAGAACAATGGAAAACCAGGGTTCATGACCCTCTGCCAATACTTTTTCTGATATTTTCTCTCTCATCTCTCCTTATTTTCTCTCTCTTCATTTCTCGGTCCTCGAATCTATTGACTTAACCCCAGACCTCCTGCTCATTGGCTCTGTCTCATCTCCCTTAGCTTTCTGACCGTTGGATCTTCCATCGGGCCGTTGAATCTCTATAGATCGCCATGTGATCTATCAATTCTATGCATCCGACCATCCGATCATGCTACTGATCAGTCAATCATCCATCCTATCAACCACCCGATCTCCAGTGTAAAATATCAGTCCCTAAGGCAGGTTTGATTGTAGAGTAATGCCTCAGATTATTGATCGTGGCTGAGAGCGTAGAGCTCGATTTCCGAAGAAAGGAAAATACATCTTTCCTTGATGGGTATTTCAAGGGGAAAAATGCATTTTTCTCCCCTGGCAACCAAACGCACCCTAACCCACATCCATCGAGCCCAGTGGCCCACTATCCTTCTCACCTACCTTCTGGCCCATGGCCGATGCACTCTGGGCCCACGATTTTGAGCATTCCCATTGGCCAACCACTGGCCGACTCGTGGCGTCTTCTCTCGGCCAACCACTGGCCAACACGTGGCATCAGCTTTTGGCCTGGTGGTCATGGCCAAATAGCCCACGAGCCCAAGCCCGTAACCCACATCACTTTTCAAAAATAAAAATTAAAATAAAAAATAAAAAAAAAAAAAAATGAAAAAAAAAAAAATGAATTTTTTTAGAAACCGTGAGTTTCTAAGTGTAGAAACCCACGGTTTCTACTTAAGGGGAGGGTTGAAAAACCCTCAAGCTCTCTCTTCCTCCTCCTATTTTTCCTCTTGCTTCCTCTTCTGCTCCGCCCCTTCATCTCCGGCGAGCCACCACCGGACTGGTTCGCCGGCCTCTTCTTCTTCTTCTTCTTCTTCTTCTTCTTCTTCTTCTTCTTCTTCTTCTTCTTCTTCTTCTTCTTCTTCTTCTTCCCCCTCCTCTTCGTCTTCTTCGTCTTCTTCCTATTCTGCATAGTCGCCGGAGTTGCAGGCAGCAACTCCGGTCGTCGTCGTCACCACCACCGCCAGCACGTCCTCTCTTCCCCCCTTCTTCTCCTCTTCTTCCTCCTCTTCCTTCTTCTTCCTCTTCTCTTTCTTCTGGCTTCTCTTCTTCTTCTTCCTCTTCTCTTCTTCTATTTTTTTTCCTTACCGGAGTTGCAGGTCTGCAACTCCGGTGTTCATGGTGTTGACACCAGCAGCACGCTAATCGCTCCTACCGGTCCATCTTTTTCCATTCTCTCTCTTCACGGTGCTTTCCCTTGCACCACCAGCAGCTACTACAGCCTCCACTGCCAGCCGGATTGGCTCTTCTCATTTAGGCTCCACCGCCTGCAACTAACGGACTGGTTTTGAGCCAGTCATCACCGGTCAACCGTTGCTCCAACCACGTCAACACCAGCCTAAAACTAACGGACTGCAAGCTTGCAGTCCGTGCTGCCCATTTCCCCCACCGCATGAGTTGCAGACCATCTCCTTCGTCGTCATCACCACCACGTCTGCAACTCCGGGCGTACAAGCCACAACAACACCAGCCCATGAGCACCGCCGCCCTCCTTCTTCTTCTCTCTTTTCCGATCACCAGCGCACCTCCTGCGCATACCGCCTAGAGCTCCACCACAACTTCACCACCCCTTCCCTTCTCCTTCATCACCTCGTCAACCTACAACACCTATCCATCCTTAGAGGAACCCACGAGCTCATCCCTCTAACCGATGCCTTGCAAGCTGGTCTACCTGGGATCGAACATCACCACCGGTACTCTTCTCCACCACATGCAAATCTTCTCCAAGAATCACAAAGGGTACCAACTCTTGGGCCGAACAACTCCTGTGATGGGTTAGTATGTCAAGGGTAAACCATTCTCTCTCATCTTTCTCTCTCTCCATGTTCATCTATTTTTCTCCCTCTCTTTCTCTTTTTATCTCTCTATTTCTCTCTCTCTCTAGACCTCTCTCTAGGATTAGATTTCTCTCTTCTTCTACCACTTTCTCTCTCTCTTTAACATTTTTCCAACTTTCTCTCTCTAGTTTCTCTCTCTCAAAACCTCTTTCTCTCTCTACATCCCTCTCTTATTAAAATGCTTTCTAGTTTAGTTATTTTGTTAGATTTTTGCTGTAAAAGACGATTTTGATTGAATAAAGTTGATTTGAATAAAATTATGTTCCATTCTCTACAAAATTCCCGTCATTTTATGTTCATTATCGCGCTAACCCGACTAATCCCGAGTGCGGATCGACATCCGACACGAATCCCTATACAAATCTATCAATTTTGCAGGATAATCGGATAAAAATTACAAATATGTTGAAGTTAGGGTTTCCGTAACCAACGACGCGGAAAAATCCTACTTTCAGAGAGACTGGTTCAACTTGACATGGCAAACGCCTATGATCGTTTGAACCAAGCGTTCTTATTCATAACTCTCCTAAAATTTAGCTTCTCCCGAGAAATGGTAAACTGGATCAAAGCATGTATCAACGGGCCTTGGATTGCCCCATCAACGGCAGACCGTCAGATTTCTTCAAGGCGAGTCGTGGACTCAGGCAAGGATGCCCACTGTCCCCTACTTGTTCATTCTTATCGCAGATTCTATCAGCAAGTATCTGAACCAGGGTATAAGCCTAGGCCAATCAACAGGTGTGAAACTCGCCCCAAATGTTCAGGCAATTAACCACAGATAGTACGCGGATGACATCATTCTCATGGGGGAAGCGAGCGAGTCTGAGGCTAGGTTCTTTAGGCTATAAACCTTTTCTGTGAAGCGGTCAAAATCAATAAGAAAGAGCAAGGCAAGGTTTTCTCCCGCAACTCAGAGGAAACTATAAGGTTCGGCAAGCTCATTTTTTACTCTAAGGAACCAATCCAGCACCTTGGAATCCCCATCCAAACTAAGGAGTTCAAGAAGGGTTGAATAAGATTCGAAGAAAGATTCACTGCTGGTCCAACAGATAGATGGTTGTCCTTTGTAGGAAGGGTCAAGCTAATCAAATCGACTCTAACATGCCAGTCTACAGAGCTTCCCTGCTAGCGATTCCCAAAGGCCAGAAGAATGAAAGAAGATGATCAGGAAATTACTCTGGGTGGGAAGTCAGGGCCACGGAGGAAATTCTCCCTGGTGAAATGGGAAGAAGTCATTCAACCGAGAGATGCAGGAGGTCTGCATATCAGGAATGGTTTCAGGGCAAGTCAAGCGCTTGCGGCCAAGCAGTACTGGAGACTAATTACGGGACAGAAGGGTCTTTGGAAGGAAATTCTACTCAGCAAATATTGCCCTTCGATGAATCAGAAAGACATTGCAAATGGAGCTGGTCTCCGATTTGGAAGAATAAAGCCAGAAGCAGAAATTTATTACCGGGGCGGGGACGAATTCGTGAAATTGCAAACCGCCTCGGAAGAGAACAGCATGACTGGCAGAGCAACTAACAGAAGTGGAAGAGAAGAATATCTTAACGCTAGCAGAGTTCAGAACAAATGAAGCAAAATAGAAAACTGAAGCAGAGTGACAGCTCCCGATTCATCTTGACCCTCAGAACCAGAAGTGACAAAGATGCAGAGATCTTGGAGAGGCCTATGCGGGGGGCGATCTGGAGGAAGAGGAATAAGAAAGAGGAGGAACGAACACCTACCCGGAAAACAAGATCATTGGCTATAGCAGCAAGGTGAAGGTCATTTCCTTCCTGCACGGCACCCCGCGTAGAAAACTCCAGTGCGCTCCTGCGCACCAATCTTGCTTTCAAGCCTCCGTTTGCTGGGTTTCATCATCCTTTTCCCGCTTTCACTGATATTCGCTTAAAAGTGCATATTTTCCACTGTTATCTTCTAAGCGTTTTCACACTCTCCTACGTTAAAATGCTCTATTTATCTATTTTGCTACGTAAGAGTCTCTTTTGTTGTGTAAAACACACTTTTCTGGATGAAATGGTATATTTGCATGCATTAAACACATTTTTGGAAGTCTAGATATGGAGTTGTTCTACTTAAGTCTCATTACGTGCTTCTTTTGTCGCAGAAAACCCAATTTGACAAGTTTATGGATTGTGGGCCCACAACTGACTACTAGAGCCTTTGAACGGAGCATAGAGAGCAAGTGGACTTAGAAAAGAAGATATAAGCTAAAGACGAGAAGAGCCAGAAAGTCTGAAAAGCCTAAAAGGAAATCAGGAGAGAAGGAGAGCCAACCACCCCGAGAAGAGATTAAAGAGAATAAAGCTCAATCAACTAACACAATATGAAGACTTGACCAGTTGGTAAAGCTTGTAGAAGACCAAGTCAAAAACCAGGGTTCAAGACCCTCTATTAGCACTCTCTCTTTAATTTTGTAATAATTTCTCTCTCCTCTCTCTAAACCCTCATTCTCTCTCTACTCTCAAATCTGAATCATCCGATCCTTCCGAAATCGCTTGATCCTATGACCTACCTTGGCTGATCTCCCTCGTCCGATGATCCATCCGATCATCCAGTCATCCACCCAATTCCAATCATCAGTAATGGACAATTATGGTAGATTTTGGGTGCATATTTTACAAGGAGGAAAGAATTTCAAAATCCAAACATTGGGAAGACCTTTTTTTTACAAAAAAACATTTCGGAAATGGTTTTAAAATTTCCTAAAAGGAATGAAGTTACTATCTTTTTGTATGGAAGTTTTTACAAGGGATTCTTGTTTTAAGGAAAGAAAAATTATTTCTTTGGAAATAGGCCTGAAGTGTTTGAAAAATAGGCTGATGTGGCAAGTGATAATTAATGCCAAGATTTCTTAAGGCATAGGCGTGGAGAGTTTAAAAGGAATGAAGAGGTGAGGTGGCGGCAACCCATAATAGGAAGTATGATAATAACGTGGACAACATTAAGGGAAGTTTTGAAAACCGTGGGTTTATATTTTCTATTAATGGAGAGCACGTTTTAAAAAAAGAAAGAAAAAAAAAAAGAGAAAAACCGGAAGGTCTCCCTCACGTTGGGGATCTCTTCTTCATTCTCTAAAAAGAGGAGGCCACCCCCTTCACTTGGACTCTCTCTTCTCTCCTCTTCTCCCCACTCTAAGCCGTCAACCCCTCTTCCATTCCTCTGAATTCCCCAAGCCGTTGATCACAAGAGAAAAAGAAAAAAAAAAAAAAATTTTAAGATCACCGGAGTTGCAGGTTGCAACTCCGGCAACCTCCATTAACGCCTGCACATCTCCGGTGCTCCTCATCCACGCTTCAGCAGGCGTTCTTCCATTGCTGCCACCAACCTCTCCTCTCCAACCTTGCTGTTCCAAAACAGCAAGGCTGCACCACGGTGTAGCCGGACTGCAATACCATCACCGGAGTTGCAGACCTGCAACTCCGGTCGGCCTCTCCTCCACGCTCCAATCTCCTTTCTACACTGATAGCAGCCTCCATCATTCAGTCGTCCACACCAAAAACTCGAAACCGTTCTTTCATTTAACGGTTCTCTCTCCTTGAACCCATCTCTCCCCCTCTCAAAAAAAGGCCAGCCGTCACCTATCTCTTGGCCCATTCCATCTTCTCACAGAAAAACGCTAGCCGCCCTCATCACCGCCGAACCCCAGCTGCAACAAGGGAGCCGTCTCCCCCATAGTCCTCCACGTTTTCTACCCATCTCTTCCATCTCCTTTTCTCCCATTCACCATCCTCTCTCCTCTGCCATTCTTCAAAAAGAACAAAAGAAAACCAGAAGAAGAGGAGACGGAGGCCACTTACCTGCTGGTGCATCGCCTCCAACTCCAGTCCGCTCCCACCAAAAACGAGCATCCATCTCTTTCTTACACTGCCTCTGCCTCAACATTTGACGCCTGCAGCAATACCAGCAACATCATCATGATCTGCTCCTTCCTTGATTCATCTCAACGTTGTTGGCCTCCATGATGCAGCACAGACGCCCTCCACGCCTTCATCCTCACCTAGTTTAAATGCCTGCAACTCCGGCAGGTGAAGCATTTAACTCCAGGCACTCTCCAACTAACTGAAAAACCTCCCTTTATCCATCACAGAGCGGTGCTCTTCGACGGATCGCCATCGCCTTGCCGTTGTGAGGCACTTCACTGACCACCACCTGTGTGTGTGCTTCCTAGCAGCTAGTGGAGACCTTTGTCATCCACGACTCCCCCATCTTTTGGTCGAACATATCCATATCATGCCTAGCACATCCATTATCTCGACCATTCCCATCTTCTTCGAGCTTGTGGTAACTCAATAAAAGTAGTATCCGTTCCGGTTAAAAAAAGAAAAAAAAAAAAAAAAGGGGAAGAGGAGAGAGGAGGTACGGTCTCTCTCTCTTGAGCTGGTGTTGCAACTTGCAAACATCAGCAAGTGCTGCCACCATATGCTTCAGCCACCCCCGGTAGGATCTCAACTTTCTCTCTCTAAATCAGTCTCCCTCTCTCTAGAATTTTTAATTTTCTCTCTCTAGATTTTTTATGCTTAGGAGTCATCTTTAATGCTTTGTAACTAGTTCATCTTTCTTGGAATTGTAAGTTACTTTCAAGTTATTCAAATAAATAAAATTGTTTATTTCATGCAAAGTACTGTCTTTTATTCTGTGGTTGTTTCTTAAGTAGCTCAGGTCAATTTCTCTCTCTAAAAAAATCGCCAACAATTATTTTAAATCGATCATCATTCTCACCACTCCATCCTTCTTAGTAAAAATTTATGAGAAAAATTCGTCATTTCATGTTCACTGATTGCACAAACTAACCCCGAGTGCGGATCGACATCTGACACGAATCCCTATACAAATCTATCAATTTTGCAGGATAATCGGATAAAAATTACAAATGTATTGATTCTAGGGTTTCCGTAACCAACGACACGGAAAAAACCTACTTTCATTCACCTTCGATTGCGAGGGGATTTGAGGCCGGTTTTCAATTCGCTTCTCTCTCTCCGGCGAGGTTTGAACTTCGCGTGGTGGGAAGGCCTTAGCGATTCGCATCTTCCCGTCCGGAAAAGAAAGTGAAGGGGAGCGGACAGCGAGTTGGAGGACGCTGCAGAACCGCGTGATTGATCCATCTGCGCTATTCCCTAATTGAAGCAAGTTGGAAAGCTTTCAGAGCCTCAGCTCGTTCTGACTAGCAATCGCTCGTTTTTCTTATTAGCATGGGATTGGATGTTAATAATGAAAGACAGAACATCTATTAGAAGGCAATCCCCGTGGAATTCCTATCGATTTCCGATGGATAACAATCCATCTTTCTCGCTTTCGCTCTTTCTCCCAATCAATCGCGAGGGTTCCGGGCATGAGAACGCAAGTGCCGGAATCGAACAAAACGTCCGAACGTCCGAGGACGAAAGAGAAAATGCTCCGCGGGGAACTCGTTTCATGTCGGCGTATTCGTGCCGGTTAGACGTCGGCCATTAAATCCATCACTATACCGAGCAGATCAAGGGCATTCACATCTCGGTCAAACGGAACTGTGCGCGATTCTCTCGTGAATCGCCTTCAGCAAGGTATGGCATTCAGGGTCTGAACTGAACCCGGGGAGAAATCTTTCTTCATAGATACAAGACATTCGTTGCTGATCTAAAAAAGATCTTATCCCGTGGGCGTTAGCGGACGTTTTTCATTCTTCACCCGGTCCTTAGTAGCGTTTCCAAAGGTAACCGGTTAGGTTGACTTTGGAAACGCGCTAAAACAGGCCTATAGGTTCGCCTTTCTAATAGAAGAAGAGTCTATAATTAGATAGAAGTATATTTAATTAGCCAGATCGTCTGAAGCATGAACAGAATCACCTTTGTTCCGAAGGCCTAGCGAGTTAAGCGAGTTCCTTTTTGATTTTCAAAGGCGGTCCCTTTCTTTCCCCGGACCGATGACTCGGTTGTTCAGTACTGCTAACTATGTTAGGAGGATGCCGTCCCCTCGGGACTACCAGTAGCTTCGGTTGTTGAATCTCGTGCAAGTGCCGGTTGTGGTTGTATTGGCTGCAAGCGGAACGTAGGCGCTTTAGGTGTGTGTTGACCATGCACTCTCGCGTCGTGTAATGTCGTATGTATGATAGAGGTGGTGTGGTGATTGATCTCAATGCTAATGGTTATCCCCAAGGTTCAACGAATGAATGAAGCTATGATCGTACCCGGATAGAGATGATGGTCTTCCTCTGATGTCTCCAAGCCGGCCATAATATAATCGATAGGCGAAGCAGCCAATAGCAGTCTGTTCTCGCCTATCGATAGATAGCAGGTTGCTTCCAAGCTCAAACCATTTGAAACTGAATTGCTACTTTTTTATTGTTATTGATAGAGTGGTATTCTCCGCCCCTGTCAAATAAAGTAGAGGGTGGAAGAGAGAAGGAAAAAGAGCAAAGGATTTACAAGTCTAATGGGAGAAGAATTGCTGACACGTTGACTGCCTTCGAGACTATCAAATATAACCCAAGCGGTCTAACCCCCGGGGCGGACCCCAACCGAAAGGCGCTAGACGGACTAACGGCAAGCGAGATAAAGAAAGCAGCTGGACTGCCTTGCCGCGGGAGAGTCTTTCTCCAATGAGAATAAAGACTGTTTTTGGGCAAGACAAGAAAGGAACTCGCCCTTTGACACCAAGGGATAAGAGCAGATTGCTGGCGATGACTTGGTGAAGGGAATCTATGAGAGAAGGTTCTCGAACCGGGTTCCGACCGAATAGAGCGCGGAGCCAACGAGTTCAGTCGAACAGCGTAACGAGTCTAAGGGCGGGATCAAGCTTGAAAGGAATGGACGGGCGTAGGCTTAATAGTGAACGCAGACCCCCCTGACTGAATCAATGACCGCATGAGCCGAGAGAAACTGTTAAACTTCTTTATTGATTGCGTTGCGAAGAGAGATCGAAGACGAAGATTTTCTGACGCAGTGCGGGCACTGGATGGAAAAGACAGAGAAGGGAACAACCCACCGGGAAAGGCATACCTCAAGGAGCACCAATCTCCCCCGGCGAACATCTATCTGCACGAAGCCGACCTATGGATAGAAAGAAAGATGCAGGAAAGGAAAATGAAATATGAAATACGGTGAGTGTGAGATACGCGGACGGGGAGTACGCAGCCGAACAACCGCAGGGGCTTCCAGCAGTGATAGCTGAACTAACCAGATGGGCCGCCCAAAACCTGGAGCTGACATTGAAATCGGAAATCAACGTCGGATCCCGGCTATCCGAAAAACGCAGACTGAAGCGGAGGATCACGAAATGCAACAAGGGGCGAACCAAGCGCTTGCGCGAAGGAAGAAGCGAATCAATCAGAATGGAGACAGGGAGGAGAGGCGAAAGAGAGATTTTCGAGCCTGCAAGCAGCAAGCGTAGAAAACGGAAGTGCGCTCCTGCGCACTCCGGCCAGAACATGACGGAACGGAACCGCAAAAGTCAAAGGCCCCCGGGCCCCCTATTGGATTAAGTGCTCCTCCGTTTGCTGGCTTTTCCGCCGTTGCGCGCTAGCCGCTGGCGCTTACGTTTTTCAGCTGCATCGCACTGCCGCATAAACAATGGATCCGCTGGACTGGATGAGCAACCTTCTCTGGAAAGGAATAGTGAAAAGCCATGTCACTTGGAACGGAACTGTAAGCTTACTTACTTACTTACTTACTTTTAGTAAGACCACTTTAGTAAGCAAAATTTTATTATATAGGCATGGTTGCTTACAAGACAAGAGCTAGCTTCTAGATGTTCTTCGCCTGAACATATAGAAGAAGCAACCTTCTATCTGGCCTCTGTACCAGTAGTGGAGTGGCTTGCTACTTTCAATCAGAAAAGGAAGATTGAGCAAGGCAAGGGAGAAAGAAGTTGTCCCCTCTTCTCTGGTAACCCGCCGCCGGTCATATAGAGCGCTCCGCCCGCCACCGCATATGTAGAAAAAGAGGGAGCGGGGAAGGAAGAACAACCGTTTGACTTTGGCACATGAGGTGGCGGGTTTGGCTAGGTAACATAATGGAAATGTATCGGACTGCAAATCCTGGAATGACGGTTCGACCCCGTCCTTGGCCTCGGGGAGTGGCGAGCAGCACGGAACTTGAATCAATCAAATGGCATAGTATAGGGGGGCTTTCCTTTGTTAGAAATCCACAGACAACATTCTGGAACTTCAAAAGAAATGCAACATGAGAAGGAGCTTTTTACGTTACGCTTCAATAGAATGAATTCGGTAAGGGTAGAATACGCCCCATGGTCGATCGAAGGTCCTGTGCCACTTGAACTCAAATCTTACCCATTCAGCCAGCTCATAACAAAATGTTAGACCAAGCAAGTAAGGCTGACAGTTACGAATTGGTTGAGGAAAAGGAAACCCCAGCGACCAAGCACTCCCGCCCCCAAAAGCGGAGACCGAACAACCGCCAGGTTGTCGAGGACACGTCTGAAGAGGAGGCGG
>CM068545.1:1216697-1219197 GCA_035048495.1 Euptelea pleiosperma
GTTGCAGGTGTAACAGTGGTGGCCAAGGGTGGACGATCGCACAGCAGGTGGCCGGAGTTGCAGGCGGCAACTCCGGCGATTGCAGGTTTAAAGAAGATGAAGAAGAGGAAGGGCACGAAGCAGAAGAAGAAGAAGAAGAAGAAAAAGGAGAAAGAGAAGAGGAAGAAGAAGGATAGGCGGAGAGGAGGAGAAGGATGTGCTGGCGGTGGTGCGTGAAGATGACGACCGGAGTTGCTGTCTGCAACTCCGGCGACGTTGCAAAAGAAGAAGAAGACGAAGAAGAAGAAGAGGAGGAGGAAAGGAGAGAAGAAGAAGAAGAAGAAAAGAAGAAAACGAAGAGGAAGAAGAAGGATAGGAGGAGAGGGGGAGGACCAGATGGCCGGAGTTGCTGCCTGCAACTCCGGCGAAGATGGAGGAGAGAAGAAGAAAAGAAGAAGAAAAGAAAAAGAAACGTCCACCGGTGGAGGGCGAACGTGGGGGGATTGAAAGGGGGGAAGAGAGGAAAAGATAGGAGGGGATTAGGGTTCGAACGAACCCCTATCCTTCTCCTTTTAAAGCTTCCCTATTTCCTTTAATGGAAATAGGGGATTTTTTGAATAAAAAAAATAAGAAAAATAATTTTTAAATTTTTTTTTTTTTTTTTTTTTTTTTTTTTTTTTTAAGTAAAAACCTACTTTTCTATGGGAATCTTCCCATTTAGTGGACCCCCCATTTTTTAATTAAAATTATTTTGAAATTCACGGGGTCCACTAACTGTCGGACAGCGGGTCGATGATGATGGGCCCGGCTATTGGCCCACATGGACTGATGATGTCCATCGTCTCACAAGATGATGTGACAGGCATTCTGATGGCGATCGGATGGATGGTGACTTGATTGGGACCCAGATTGGTAGATCGACGGATCTAGAGAGATCCAACGGTCCGATTGAAGATCCAACGGTCCGATGGAAGATCCAACGGTCAGAAAGCTAAGGGAGATGAGATAGAGCCGAAGGTAGGAGTTCTGGGGTTAAGTCAGTAGATTCGAGGATCGAGAGATGAAGAGAGAGAGAGAATAAGAAGAGATGAGATAAAAAGTATCAAAAAAATGGAAAAAAGCACTAGCGGAGGGTCTGGAACCCTGGTCTTCACTGTGACCATCCTCACGCTTCTCCAGTAAAGTCGACTATCATTCCTTGCTGACTCATGTGGCTTTAAACGCTTTGGTCCGTCTCTTGGTCATTGCTCTCCTGCTCTCTTCGTTCTTTGGGCTGGCTTTTTGGTCCTCTTATTCAGCCCATATTTGGCCCATATCTTCTAGTCATAGCATGTGGGCTCTTTAAGCTTTGATAATGGGCTTTCATGATCGATTTGGGCCCACAAGTCTCGAGAATCGTCCCATCGGGGTTTCCTGCGACAGAAGAAGCGCGTAATGAGACTCTATCAGAATGACTTCATGTCTAGACTTTCGAAAAGGTGTTTAATGCATGCAAATATACCATTTCATCCAGAAAAGTGTGTTCTACGCAACAAAAGAGACTCTTACGTAGAAAAGTAGATAAATAGAGTATTTTAATGTGGGAGAATGCAATAACGCTAACAGGATAATTGCTTAAAATAAGCACTTTTGAGCGAATATCAAGTATCGTACCCTAGCCCCGAACCAGCAGCCTTCGCGCCAAGCAAGACCGCCCTTGTCCCTTTCCTTTCTCCATTCAGCCTCCTTCTTTGCTTTGTTCCAATAGAGTCTAAGGAAAAGCTAAAGTGGTTCGTATGCCTACTTTACCTACTTGACGAAAGGGAACGCACTTTGTTTCGTTTCCGGGTTTATGGATGGATTCAGTCAGCGAAACTCCCTCCAACTCATCAATCAATATCAACAACATGTCGTGACGAGCCTGACGGAACGGAATTCCACCTAGTGAGCGCCTTGCGCGATACGGCTTTTTGGCCGTATCTTGCATACCGGCGAACGCTTCCAAAGGCGACCCAGCGTAGAAAACGGAAGTGCGCTCCTGCGCACTCCGGCCAGAACATGACGGAACGGAACCTATAAAGTCTTCGGCCCCCGGGCCCCCTATTGGATTAAGTGCTCCGGAGTTTGCTGTTTCCTAGATTGAAGTAGCCTTTCGTCGCCCTACCCTAAGAAAGAAGTCACTATCAAACAGCTCGCCCTACTGAAGTACCAAAGGTGCGCTCCGCCCGGTGACTAAGAAATGGGTTTGCGACTGAAGGAAGTAGGGCTCCTATTGACTAAAGGTTGGTTCTTCGGTTTCCTTTAGAATGAAAGTAGCTATGAAGCCCCTACGACTTTGTTTGATTCAAAAGGCGAACAGCCCCCCCCCCTTATAGTCGTATGGGGTGGGGTGCTTGTGGTAAGCTGCCTTGGATATGAGGAATTCCTAAAAAAAAGGCAAAGTCCGGTATTTGACGAAGATCTTTCTATCAATAGATAGGAATGAGTGTTCGATATAGGGGATAGGATCCATCTGCTCTTTCTCTCTAAATTTTTTTTTTTA
>CM068545.1:1224197-1229197 GCA_035048495.1 Euptelea pleiosperma
TCACCTCCTCTTACTCGCGACTCGTATATATACTTAATATAGCAAGCACACTATACGAGACCTATAGCTAAAGATCATATAGCACCACAGTATATATACGAACCTATACGGAACACTTCTCTCTTTCTCAGTGCTTTCTTTAGGCTCCTGGCTCCTCGTTGGTAGAACACAACCAATATGATATTGAGCTTGAGCATCCCAATAATGGGGCTAGTGGAAGATTTTGAAATCGAAGAAGTGCTTATTTAGAAGGTGACAAGGCAGCTATAATGAGTGGGGCCTGACGGTTTCCCGAACTTCTTCTTTAATAAGGGGGGTAGTTTGAGAGGAAATTTCGATGGCAATCAAGGATTGATTTCGGAAGGGGTGCTTACTGAAAGAGTTCAACACTACGCTCATTGCTCTTCTTCCAAAGTCCCTTGGAGCCAATCGGTTGAAAGATTTCAGGCCTCTCCTCAAAGCCTGTGTTACACTGTCTACAAGCTTATCTAAAAAATCCTAGCAACAATAGGCTTAAGCCGATCCTCCCAGAGCAGGCCTAATCAGGAAGCTATAGTGAAAGGCAGGCACATCGGCGAAGGTGTTATCATCGCCCATGAGACGATCCATTCTATGGACCGCAGATCATCCAAGAAAGCGGTTGCCTGAAGCTTGACATGATTAAGGCCTACGACAGATTGGAATGGCCCTTCCTCTTATCAATGTCTGGGCTTTCTCCCTCTTCTACCGAGAGGCCGCGGGAGTCAACTCTGTCTCATCCTCATCCCCCCAGGTAAAGGCGATCTACGCCCTCCCCTCCGCCTAGGATTGCTGGCACCTGTTTGGATGAAGCACGGGTCGTCTAACAAGGCATGGGACCCATAGATTCATTGTCTGCTGTGCAGAAGCTTCCTTCCTGCACCTGCATGCGCGCTTCTCCAGAAGGAGGCACACATCGTAACAATTCACCGCGATAGCTGCCTTTGGCTCTACTGTAACTGATTCCTCGGGCAACGAGACAGTGGATTGATTCCTACACTTATGGGCTCAGGTTCCTTCCTCCTCTAGTCCGAATCAAGATGGCTCCTCTCGGTCTTGTGATGCCTTCGGCCTAATTCTAAAGAGTTTTTCGCTCATACAGTCGCGCTTATGAACGGTTCCGAAATGACACGCTATTCCGTCTCATCCTTTCCCCCCGGATGGTAGGAAGAAGATAAAGGAGGAGGAGTTTTGGTACTTCAACCGAGGAAGACTCGGACCCGCCTCTTTGTTTGAATCACTGACAGTTCGGGCAGGCCCGCAGGACTGGAATTCTGAAAAGAGTCTGGCTTTTCCTATTCTAGTGCCGGTATAAATCGCTTCACTTTGAGTTGGCTTGGCCCGCGCCTTGACAAGGCTGTTGCCCCTCCTTCCCGGCCTGGGGGGGTGCAAGGTCTCAAATACGATGCCCCTCCCTCCACCCGTAGAGAGAGCCGGAGTTACGCCTCTGTATGACGGATTGATAGTAGGATCAATCATGGTTTAGTTTCATTCAGGATCGACATGCCCCAGGTTTGAAGAATTCGATGACAGGCCTTCGCTGCAAAAGATCCCGGAATTGGTCGATTCGGAATCGGCTTGATTGGAGGGATCCGGAGCCACAAGGATCTTCAACGGGTTCGAAACTCTTTTGATTCCAGGCGGCCGGCCCAATTCTATGGAATTAGCTATAAGTCAAGCTTGTCGACTATCAAAGGAAAGGCCGGTTCGAACTTGTGATTTCGATAGGAACGATCCGAAAAGCTTCTACAGCTAGAGGGCGGGTCTAGCGGAAAGCGAGGAGCTCGCAACAGCTAAAGAACTCACGATCTCCGGGCGAGCTCAGATTGACATGAGGCTGCCTCTTTTCAATGCTGGGAGTGAAGCGAGCGTTGCAGGAGCTATCTATTCAATCGGGGAGATGGCAAGCGGAACGCACCCAAACTCATAGGCAATGACGTTTCCGAGCTACCACATTCACGCATGCCGCGGGAGATCGTATGCAGTTTCCCCGGTCTACCTGAAAAAGCGAGCGCTTGCAAGCGGCCAGGACGTACATCGTACAAGATGTCGCTCACTTCCTTTAGGAGGAGGGACCGGAGTCAACCTTACTCCCCTCATTTGATAAGGAGGTCTTACGCCTTTACCCCTATGCATAGGGTTTCACCTCCCCTGGACGAACAATCGAGAAAGACGCATTTCCCCCTCCCCCGCCCCGGGATTTGTAACGTGACGGTGATTGTGACCAGATTGGTCGATCAACCTGACCAACCCGGGATTTGTGAAACATAAGAAGAGTACGCGCGCTAGCTAGCTCAGTGTCAGTAGAAGGGAAGAAAGCAAACATGGTCACTCAGCGTAGAAAACTCCAGTGCGCTCCTGCGCACTCCGGCTTGAAAGCCTCCGTTTGCTGGGCAGGAGAAAGAAACTGATGAAAGACTAGAGCCCAATGCTCCGTGAACAGAACACCTATGTCTTATTACACTCAGACCCACAATTACCTTCTCTCTTTTCTATGGCCTTAGGATCTAGGTTTGCTCGTATCGCCATTTGAGTAGGTCCTTTCAAACCTCAAGATCTGGCTTCTTGCTTCATTGCTCAAACCTCGGTACACTCGGTTTCCTATTGGAAAGTTCTACAAGAGAAATTCACCATAAGGACAACAATAAACTATGAAGCATCCAATCCGAGGTGGACCAGATCCCCAAAGGTATTAGATGGTTAATCACGTTGTCTAGAAACATTCATTCTCGTGAATCAAGCTGGGACTACAATGGGGCCAAACTAAACTGCTCCTCACTAGGAAAAATCCTAGTCAACGACAACCTTCAGACCATCTGCACATGATTCGGTTACGGTCCTAAAGTGTAGAACCCTCCGAATACAATATATCTCAAATTAGAGAATCGTTCGGGAATAAAGTCAGAGCAAACAGAAAGAGACTGTAACCTTACAGGTGCAGCCACGAAGGCTTGTTCCTCCACCGCTGTAGCTCTTGTTCTTCTTCCTTCCCCAAGATTAAGCCGGACCGGATGCTTTCTCAGGTTTTCTTGAACGTCTTTCTATCTCCCATGCTTTGACCAGTGTTGAAAAACCGTTGCGCTGCAGTCATCATGTCTGCTAGAGTGAAAATAAATTCCATTTCAGACTCCTCCTTGACTTCTGCTTCTACCCGTTCACCATCGTCCTCAATAATGTTGGGACGTTCCCGAGCCCCCCCTTACGTAATAGGGCCGAAGACCGAAAACAAGACTGATTCTACGGCCTACCGCCTTCCCGCATGTAACCGCTTGCTACTGTAACCGCGGTATTCGTTCCAACAGAAGGAACTTGACTAACGGCACCGTAGTTTTTAACCGACAGTTTCAGTTGGAGACTTTCCCTTTCCTCACGAACCTACCTGAACTAGACCAGCTCCCGGAAGTACGGCAACTCTGATCTCTCGCTTGAACTGGAAGCAACCGAAACAGGGATTTTCTCTAAGCCGTACCCAGCGTAGAAAACGGAAGTGCGATCCTGCGCACCAATCTTGCTTGAAAGCCTCCGTTTGCTGGATCGAACAAATCTATATCCGGTTGAACCAGCAGTGGAGGAAGTGGCGACAGAGGCATAGTCAAAAGCACTGTCCGTTGTTTATTCAGTTATCGCTCCAGTTTCAATTCCAACCGATCCGCCCCGAACCACACTGATGACTTTTTTCCATCAGGTGATGTTTTAGTTGGTAAATTAACGCCAAGAACAGCAAACGTTCACCCTTTTTTTGTTTTGCCTTTTAATTAAAATAAATGTAAATCAAAAACCACAGGTGCCCTTTGTTTGGAAGAAGGGGGGACGCATGCCCGGGAGTGTGAAGGGGGACATAGCGAGTAGTTTCAGTGGAAGTGGAAGCAGTCCCACAAGCAAAGGACAGAGGAAAGGAATAGTTTCTGGAATCAGTCCCAGTCCTAAGCAAGTGAAGGACAAACCAAGCAATTGAATTGAATCAAGTCTTAGTTGCAAGTCAAGCTAGTCCCTTCTGCTTCTAGAACAGTTTGTTTACTTATTTTTCTTATTGTGGTAAGTCAGGTAAAGAAGAGGAAGGCTAAGAGTGGACTAAGCAAGGGTGTGGATCAAGCAAGGGCAGACTGAGTAATTGAATTGAGGGGTGAGGGGGTAAGCACAGTCAATAAAGATTTTTGGAACGTTCTGCTACGTTGTCATGCCCTTCGGCTTTAAGAATGCTGGGGCAACCTACCTTACTAGATAGGGGTGCCATGACTGCTATATTGAACGATATGATGGGTGACTTGAGGATGACGTTGATGAGATCCTGGTTAAGTCAAAGACTCGGGAATCCCATTTACAAGCTTTAGAGAGGACCTTTGAGCGCCTGAACACATAACAATTACGATTGAACCCCCAGAAGTTTGCTTTTGGGGTGACTTCGGGCAAGCTCTTAGGGTACATCGTTAGCGAGAGAGGAATTGAGGCGGATCCGGCAAAAGTGAAAGCAATTGTCAACATGCCGTCACCTCGAAACCTTAAAGAGTTGCGTAGCCTTCAAGGTAGGATCCAGCTATTGCGTCGCTTCATTTCGCAAGCCAGTGCACGTTGTCAATCATTTACACAGCTCATGAAGAAAGACGTAGAGTTTGTCTGGACTCGCAAGCATGAGGAGGACTTTACCAATCGTAAGAAAGTCAAGCACCCGTGTTGTCGCCACCCACATGAATTTAGGCCACTCTTGTTGTACGTGTCCACCACCGACACATCCTTAGGGGCCGTTTTGGCACAACACGATGACTCGGGAAGGAAAGAAAAAGCAAGTAAGATCATCGTTGAACTGACTCAGACCTTGTTAGACTACGAGCGCATCAATCTCACTCCCATCGAGAAAGAAAGATTGCCTCGCCGTGGTGTGGGCAGCACAGAAGCTGCGACACTACTTTCTCGCTTACCCCGTGATCCTCTTGGCACGCATGGATCCTCTGACATATCTCTTTGAGAAGCCCGCGCTAACTGGA